>JAWZYV010014663.1:0-149370 GCA_038373885.1 Cheiracanthium punctorium | reverse complement strand
GCATCCCAATTGTTTGCGTCTCAGTAGCCAATCTCTGGACCATAATTTTCTTTTTTTAGGACGATTTGATTCTTCCACTGTTTCTATAGACGCAGTTACCGCAATTATGGAAAGACAAAGTCTTTTTTGCTCCAAATCGTTCATTCTTTTACTTGAGAATGCAGACACGCATATATAAAATCCCCGCGTGCGGAAATCACGTGTCTAATTTTGCTTCGTCGCAAAAATAGCTAGTAATAGTCGGTATTTGTCACAGAAAGAGCGATAACGTCGCCAAGTTTGCAACTCTGCGCCTTTCGTCTAGGTGGTATTTTCGTACTGCAAAACAACCCCTATATATTGCTTTTGACGGGCAAAATGCAGCGCGAAAGTGCAGTACATGCATTTTGCAGTGCATAGAGCTGTCGTGTGATAACAACTTTACATCGTTAAATATCAGAAGAATATACCCGGGACTGTTGTTCAAGGCCGCGCTGGCCGTCCTCGCCAGTTGTCTAATCCGGAAGAAAGTCATCGTGAAATTAACCGTCTATTTATGCAAAGAAAAAGGGAAGATCCAGATTTTCGTGCTCAAGAAGCGGAATCCAAATCCAGAAGACAAGACAGAAAACGTTTACGACTCTGTCTAGATATACCATCGAAAAGACCAAGAACAGATACTGATCTAAATGTAAGGTGTGAAGAACTAGAATTTCGTAAATTAGCTGAGAAATTTTTCGAAGCTGTTGCTGATGGTCCAATCCACCAATGCTATTGTTGTGATCGACTGTGGTTCAAAAAGTCAATAAGAACCCTTTCCAAAACAACTTTACTGTCCAAAGGAGCGACAACGGACTTTATAAAACTAGTCTTTTACAAAGATATCGGTGATATTGGCAAAGTTTGCAGAACATGTTACGATTGTTTGATTAAATTGACAATACCACAATTAGCTATAAGCAATGGCTTCGAATTCCCCGAAATACCGGATTGTTTAAAATACTTGACACCACTGGAAGAACGGTTGGTTTCTCCCCGTTTGATTTACATGCAAATACATCCTGTACATGGCTGCCAATACAAATTAAAAGGTTCTGTCAAAAAACCTCTTTAGCGGAGGGGAAACTAATTTCAGCTGAAGGCTGAATATTTTATTAGCTCTTGGTTGGTTGGTTGGAGTTTTTTTTTTTTTTTGCTAAATGTATAGGGGGAACTTTAATTATTGAAAATAAATAAATATACTTCAGTTTTGAAAAACAATTTAAAAATGTGATAAAACAAGATAAATTTAAGCTCGAGTTGGACATAAACTAATGTAGAATTTAAAACAGTACTATTTTTCTGGAACTACATTTTACCAATATTGGTTTAATGGGATTAAAACTTAAGTAGTATTATAAATAAAAAAAATTAAAAATGAATTAAATCAAAAGAATGCTTTCAAAAACCTGATACTTCATACTAAAATATTAAAATAACAGTGAATACTCCTGATATTTTGACATTTAAAATCCATTTTATATAAAATATAACTTAATAGTAGTATATTGTATAGAGCAATGTTTCTCAGCATTTTACAAATATGGACCAGCAGATTACAAATTTCAAAACCTTCGCTGACCGGCACATTAAAATTTTCAATACCTTCGAAAATTTTAATGTGGCGGTCAGAATCAATTTAAAAACGAAATAAATTTAAACTTTTTTTTTTTGAGTTAGACAAACTTAATGCAGAATTTAAAACAATATTTTTCTGGAAATACATTTTACCAATATTGGCATTAAAATATATTAATATAATAATGAAGCAAGTAAAAGAGACTACAGAAATTTATAACTATATTTTTATATTTATTTACATATTCTTTAAGATGAAAAGTTTTTAATACAATAACTCTTGTCTACAAGACGTTAATGTTTCAAAATAATTATATTCGAATAGATGTTCCATTAGCTCATTGAAACGAAGAAATAATATTTATAAATATGTATATGTATACGAACTTGGTTTTATAAAATGAAGAAACAGCACTTTAAAAAGATTTTTTTAAATAAAAATAAAAGCAGTATATAAGTTATATTATTATTTAATTAATACAATTTGATAGTTTACTATCATTAACGCGTAATAACCTTGCAGAAATTTTTCAGTTCAGCAGTCTTGTTTACTAAACAAATGCACACCGGAACTGGGTTTGGCACCGTTTAAAACACCGCCAATATCCAAACATCGTACAATAAACACATACTTTATACGTTATTAGAAGCTTTGGAAGACTAAATTACATTATACGATTATCTGGAACCTAAACTTTTTACTACATATCATAATTTCAACCAAATAAATATTATGATAGAATTACTTACACTGCAAAGTCCAACTTCCGTAACCGGATTCCATTGTAACACATCGGCAATTCACTATCCACACTGTTTTCTTCGTTCAATATCTCTTGGAAATTTACGCATTTGCTTTTCAAATCTGGAACGACTTCAACAATTAACGTCTGAACACAACCGCCCTCCCATAATCAATTTTATTGAAATCTTTAACAGCCGTTGAAGTATAACAAGAGTCGATTAAACAACACGGCGGTTTACATTACCAGATTACAAAAACATGGGCATGGCAACCAAACCCTCACTCAACTCACATATTCTTGCCTGGAGTCCTAGCTTAGCTCACTGATAATGGCACGATATTCTGATTCGCTATGAATGTCATGTGACCACCAGAAGTGCCACCCTAAGTTTAAAAAAACCAAGCGCGAGTGCTTGAATTTGATTTTGCTGCACGTGTTGTAAATTAGATACAGCACATTGTGTTGTAAAATTACAGATATTTAATACAGTGTATTCCAAAAATCGTGCAAAATGTCGCTAAGTTTTGACGACTTTTGGTCGTATACATATTAATTATGTCCTTTTTTGGCTGAATTCTATCAACTTAACATGTTCTTGCACAAAAGTTACGCCATTAGCAAAATAACTCCGAAAAATGTTTGAAATACTTTTTAGCTAGGCATAACCCCGGCATCTCAAAATTAACTGTAATAAGCACTGTTGCAAGTGAGTTTTTCAACGTCGTAAGTTTCAATATTACTCCATTTGAAAAAATACTGTGAGAAATAACCAGACTCATGGTTAAATACGCCAATCTGACAAAAAATATGCTTAAAAAGATATGGAGAGATGTTTTAATTTCAACCATTTTAAATAATGCTTATTGTTTATGCCAGTGGTTCTCAACCTTTTAACGTCACCCCCCCCCCCAATAAAGGCTAACTTTGTTCGCGCCGCCCTCCCATTTTTCAGCATACATTCAGTTTTTTAATCTTTAACAATGAACATTCAGCCGAATTTTCTTCAAAATAATTTTATTTGTAAAGTTTCAGTGACCATTTTAAGCGAAAATGGATATATGTTTGAGTAAAAATGAGAATAAATAAGATGATTTTTTTAAAAACATGCATCACCTCTTGCTCTTTGGTTTTTCTAGCGCCCCCTCTGCGAACGCTCTGCGCCCCCTTTGGGGGTCGCGTCCCACAGATTGAGAAACTCTGGTTTTTTCTAATGCATAAATTGCAAGGAATCATGAAAGAGAAGAAAAGGCACCATTGGTTTCAAATATCTAAGCTGATTCTTTAAATTGAGCATTAAAAAGGAAGAAACAAAGATCGATAATATTTAATAAGTAATAGATAGTATAAGTAATTGGTAGTATTGATAGATTTGTTACGTTAATATGAAATAAAGCACAGTGTACCACGTTAATAAATATTTCGTGAAGTGGTATATTCATCATTTTTAAACGATCGTCTTACAACTAATTAAACTATAATCCTACGTTGCGGTAATGTATACCATGATAGTTTCAACAAAAGGGACTACCTAAATTGTAATTTATTTATTTAATTGTTATTTTTTATTTATTTATTTATTTATTTATTTGAGATTTTGTTTTGCCTATGGTCGTTATTTTAGGAAAGAATTGGTTTAGGAAAGTACCGTGTGTAGCTAGTGTAGAATATAGCACACATTTTTGGCCAAATTTATAAACATTTCCCTCATTAGCATCGTCTCCATCTGCAATATCCCCCACCACCACCACTTGCCGATCACACGAACGTTTTAATAGATTGATGGTTCTCTCTGTCTAAATGCCTTAATCTTTAATACTTCGCTTTAAGTTGTTAGTTTGAAGCATAACCTTTGCATGTCCAAAGTAACGGAATGATTCCACCATTATTTTCGAGTGCGAAATTCCAGACAATGCCTAACATTGAAATTATAATCTCAATTGCTTTTTTATGCAGCCTCTATTTCTTTCTTTTTTTTTTTTTTTCATTGGCTAGATCGTTTTATATATTCCTCTATAAACCTCTCTCTTATAAATGTAACACTATTTTATATATCAGGTTCTCCCCTCTAAAAATTAGGTGAAAATAAGCTTCATGGGGACCGGGTAAGCCCTCTCTTCGCCATGTTAAATTCATCAACTTTATGTGCATTTTTCTCAGAAAGGGTAAAAAATAATGCTAAAAAATTTTAACAGCAGTTAGAGTAACATATTTTACATACTTTTAACGCGTCGGTTTTTTCTAAATAAAGATTAAAAAATATTATTAATTTTTTACTGAAAATTACTTTTAAATTTACATTTTTGATAGAATATTGCTGCCTAAAATGAATCATTCTCAATACATTAACAAACCACCACGTTAAAATATGTAATATAATATGATGTATCAGTCCATAAGTTTAATAGATATTGAGAAAAAGGAACAAGAATCAGTAAAATCGATAGTATTGAGAAAATCCGCTTTTTTAGATGGTGTATAAACTATGAAGTGCCTTGGGAAAATATAAAAATTTCTAATACTTCTGTTTTTCAGATAAACAAGTGAAATATATCGTTATAAAGATAAAATTTTAAAGTATTTAATGCAGTGAAAAAATAATAATCGATTTTTTGGCCGAATTTTGCGTACCTGGTCCCCTTAAGAAATACTGCATTTTTTTTTTTTTTTTTTTTTTTTTTTTTACTCTCCTTTCGTTAACTTATTTCTCTCTACGTGCCTGCAGAAGTTTTGAAAACAGTTACAGGAGGTTATGAAGCCTCCCTCCCTTTTATGTGGTACTTCTGATAACAGGCTGGACACAGATAAAAAGGGATTTGGACTGTGCCAAGGCTGAAATGGCTTCATTCTCTTCCTTTAGTGACTTTTAATATTTATTTATGTATCGAGCATTTGTTTCTATAATAGACGTTGGATTTTCTTCTGTTTATGTGCCAGGGTCTTGTCCTGATATATAAACAAATAATAAAAAAGGTGCCCCCCACACACAGAAAGTGATTTTTTGTTTACAATATTACACTATTTAAGTTTCTTAATGAGAAATTATGCCTTTTGCACTTTTTCCCCCTGCATCCGAACCGAATATTTTCTAGCTACGGGCCTGGTGGTTGGTTATATACATATAAAAAAAATAACAATAATACTTCCGTTATTTTTTGATACAGCTTTTTTCGAAGTTTTATGTTTTAAAGTTCTTCTTCCCCAATGCTTTGAAGACAATTAATGCTATGTTTTTTTTTTTTTTTTTTTTCATTCTGTGTTATTACTTTGAAATAAGTGTTTTACTAGTGAATAATAATATATACGGAATTTTAACGGGCAAAACATAAAAACCGTATCCGAAACTTTTCACAATAAATTTTGTGTTTTCCTTTCAAGAGGGGGGGGGGATAATATCTCACCGACGCTGATGATCTGGTGAGGTTTGGTTCTATAATTTTATTTATTTATTTTTAATGGACGAAAGTGAAAGTTCCATGCCAGTATATCATTTTTCTTTCGTTCTTTTTTAATGACAATATCATTTTATCTCTCACCCCCTTTATTGAAAATTGTCCCAAAAACGCGACATAAAAGTATGCGACATCATTTTATATATATTTAAATACTATTAGTTCAAAACAGTTTTAATCTATTGTTACACTATTTCGTAAGCTGTAGAATAGGCATCCCATGTATTTTTTACATATATTGAAATACTATTAGTTCACAACAGCTTTAATCTATTGTTAAAATATTTCGTAAGCTGTAGAATATGCATCATATGCTGTAAATAGGTTACAATCCTAAAAATTTCAACATAGGGTTACCAGGCGAAGTACACGGAAGATGATCTCTCATCTTTGTATTTTATCTCTAAAATGACATATTAATATCGTTTTAATAGGGCAATAATGAAACTAAAAAATTAGGGAGGTTCAGGGGGGAGGGGGTGTCTCCGCCTGACGAGGCTCGAACAGTCGAGCTTTTTTTTTTTTTTTTTTTCAAACTAGGGGCCAAGGCCCCAGACTCGATACGCTCACTTTTCGTATGAGGCATTCGGCCCCTAATCAGTCTCATTCGTAAAAAAGACATACTTTCAACAGACAAAACCCGAAGATTGGATCAGATAGAATGTTAGTAAGCTACGCGTTGCTTGGTTCTTGCATCTTCATTGGTACATAAAAATTTAAACTTCACACTACAGTAGACCCCCCTCCCCCTCATAACACGGAATATATTTTGTGATGGGAATCCGTGTTGTACGGGTCCTGAGCTATACTCCACCTGGAGTACGGACTCCGCTTATAATCGTTGGAAAAATTATTTGCATTCCTCAGAAACACAATGATATTTAATATTACCCTTCAAAAGTTATATTAATTAGGAGCTAAAGCGTAATAAAATCAGAACATATGTTTCAGCTGTATTTTTAATAATGTAAAACCTATTGGACACCTTGCGAATTGGCCACCCATGGCGATTTTTCATTATTGGGCGACTTGCGTATATGTAAAGTTAATAAAAGCTACGGAACAGATAGAATTGCCTACCACCTATGACGACTTTTCATTATTTGGCGATTTACACATGCTCACAACCTATATTTACTGTTCATTTAAGGTTGCCGGAAAACCGTTATCCATATTTTCATTAATATAATCGTTTGCAGATTGGCGTACTTAGCACCACGAATTATACCATCTCGTAGCGCTATCAAATATCCAAAGTGTACTGTAACTGCTATAATGGCATAGTGAACGCCGCCCAATATTTCTACTGGTAGGAAATAATCCAGCTGGACCGAACCGGCTTTAAAATAATCTGCATTTTAGTTATTTTTCATTTTCAAGGTATTAGTTATTCTGTTTTGGAAAAACGGATAATCGCTCATTCTAAACTCCTGTTGTCTAAGCGAACTTACTATTTGAAAATGGTACACTTTGTGTAACACATTTTGAGTTACTTATTTCATGTAGTTTTTATTTTGTCGTAAAATGGGCGTATTTCTACTTCATGTTTGACAATTTCACGTGATACTACATACTTGGAAACGCTTTGTTGCAAAGGAATGAATGATTTTAGGCCCAATCTGGCAACCATTCTGTTTATTTTTTCAGTTCTTTATTAATATCTTCTAAAATAATTCGATTTTCGAAATTTAAGTCAGCTTATCAGGTTCCTCGGAATTTTTCGAATCTGTGGGCACCTTAGTCGAAACTCAAATCCCCACGGTTTAGGAGGAGATAGGTCCATAAGTTATTGACAGCGCCAGCGGCCTTTACTTTTTTTTTTAGAATAAAGAGATACATACATATTTCTATGCATGTGCGTGTGTGTGTGGGACGATTTCACTGAATCTCGAGTATATTTTACCAGGGATTAAAAAAGTCAATGGAAATAATAGATGCAAACCCGTGTTTTCCCTTGCAATACCTCCATCGATCGAAGAAGTGGATTTCGCTTTGGACGCCTTTATGAATGGGGCAAATCCAGACGGAAGACATTTTTTTTTTTTTTTTTTTTTAAATGCTGTGAGGGAGACATACGGCAGACGAGAAATACAATGAAATGTGTAGGGCGTGCGCAGTATGAATGTGACAGTGGACGATGCGCACTGCACCGACTGCAATCGGAGGCCACTTCTTAACGTGCGCAGTGCGTAAAAGGATGACGCCGGTGCCGCGGGGGGTGAAACATTTTCAGGGGTGAGTAAAGCTGTTAGCAAAATTTCATTCATTTCCAGATTTTTATAGTCCCATATCTTCCCTTACTCACTGGAACAGCTTTGATGTAGGCGATATATTTCCATAATCCACTTCTTTGCTCCTTGGTACCAGTGGCGGATTAATGCAAGTTTGTCGGGGGGGGGGGGTTGTACGTCTGTGGGTCTGGTTAGTTAGAAGATTGACATATACATCCATTTTATGGAAGTAAAATAGGATCTTTTTAAATTCATTTCTTTTTTCTCGGGGGGGGGGCGGTTGCCCCCTCCGCACCCCCCCCCTTTAATCCGCCCTTGCTTGGTACGCAATCTTTTTTCTGTGTTCTCTTTTTTCATTTTAAAAGGAAAGGGGGGGGGAGTAAAATTTATGAGTTCAATGTCCTAAAATACTATTTATTTGCAATTTAAAATAAGTCACGATCGTATATAAGGGGGTGTTTAAGGGGTCTGGACACACACACACACACACCATAGTCTACGCAAAAACGCGAATTTTGGCAGCATGCATTGTTATAAAAACCTGAATTTCACAGACAATATCAATCTGCTTTTCACGGGAGAATCTCCCTTATTGGTGAATAAAGGATTTTTGCTGTTTTTTAACGGAAGTTCTGTTAAAAAACGAAAATTATCTGTGATTCTTCTGAAAGTCTAGTTCTAAAAAGACATTTTCCGTTCTCTTTCTGGCACCTGCGACCTTGGACTCATGAAATGTCTCCGAGTCACTTCCGCTCGTAATCAAAATAATACCCACAAAGCTGATTTTAGCAATTTTGAATGCAAGATGTTCGTTGCTCATTCTGCCTGCAGTTCAATTTGGAGTTAAGATCCCTTAAACGTACAAAAATATCGTCGCATTACGCATGCAACCTGTCAATGCACATGTAACATGACTGCAGATAATTGGAGTATAGTATTTTACCTAATGCTAAGTCCTTTTGCTGTGGGTGCTTACTTCTCGGTGTATTCGCTTGTGATAATTTTATTTTATATCCGAATACCAAATGCATCTTTTTCATATTCAGAGTTGTGAAATAAATTCAACCTAAACATGGAGGGGATGCTTTCGGTAAAAATTTTGCTGTAATGGACATAGTGTCTTACAATTGGATTATAAAAATCTCGTAGCTGTTGTAAAACAAATGAAGTTATGATATCTCCACTCAAAGAGAGTAAGTACTATTTTACCTTTTTCATGTAAATAAATTTCGTTTCTGCTTTAATTAAATCTCACAGCTGGTTTAAGCATGATTGCATTTCTGTATTCTGACTGTACTGTGAATTCGTTTTATAACTAGAGACTATAGTGAAATTATATTCTATTTATTAAAAAAATTTTTTTTGTATAGTACACTGGTGTGCAAAAATTAAGGACGAGACGGTTTTTTCAATATAACTTTGTACAAAAGCTTTCCAAATCAACACATTTAATACCGTAAGATCCCCAATACGTAAGGACATGAGTAATGTAAGCAACACTTACTAAAAGAGAAATCAGAGGGATAAAAAGAAGCTTTATTGAAAAAGTAGCATGGAGCGCAATGCGACTGAAGGCCGAAACATCCCTGTGATGGGTGTCCAGCAAGAAACATCCGGTCTTTAATAGGGTATATGATCTCCCCTGACTGCTAGGCAGGTTTCACAGCGTCTGCCCATGTTGAGAATGAGGGTGTCAATGAGTTGTTGAGGCATTGCTGCCCATTCGTCTTGCAGCACCAATCGAAGCTCCGGAATCGTTACTGGTGGTAAGGTACGAGCTGCCAAGCGTCTGCCTAGAAAATCCCATACATGCTCGATGGGATTGAGATCCGGAGATCGTGCCGGCCAATCCATACGTTCAATATCCTCACTCTCTAAGAGCTGTTCGGCAGCTACTGTGCGATGACATGGTGCATTGTCGTCCATGAAAAGGAACTGCGGACCCATAGCGCCTCTAAAAAGACGCACATATGGAAGAAGAATCTCTTTACAATAACGTGTCCCGTTGACTGAACCTGCGTCGAAGATGTGATGGTCTATATGACTACCAAGCATGATGCCTCCCCAAACGAGAACACCGCCACCTCCATACCTGTCCCTTTCAATGATGTTCGAGGGATGATTGCGGCTTCCCCGCTCTCTCCAGATGAGTATGCGATGAGAATCGTTACTCAGACTGAATCTGCTCTCATCTGTAAAGAGTACTCGTCCCCATTCATTGTCTCTCCAATTCCGGTGTTCCCGGCACCACAGAGAACGCCTTCTCCGATGGGCAGGCGTTAGAGGTACACACCGTACAGGGCGTCGTGCAAACAGACCACCACCGTGCAGTCTTCTGGCCACGGTAAAACGCGATATCGGTCGTCCAGTCGCCTGTGTCATGTGTCTAGTGATTTCTCCCGCTGTCTGCCGCCAGTTTCTTCTGGCCTGTAAGGCAATATACCGGTCATCTGCGGGTGTGGTTCCTCGTGGACGACCACTACTAAACCCCCGGATAGCTATTCCTGTAGTTTGAAATTGTCTCCAAAGTCGTGAAACGATGCTGTGAGCAATTCCGAACTCTGCAGCCACACTTGTCACACTGCGGCCTTCCTCCAACATCCCAATGATTCGACCTCGGGTAAAAGCATCCAGATGTCGTCTAACAGATTGATTATTCGCCATTTCTCGCTGAGGCAGCAACTCGGTGTGATTTTAACTGCTATACGGCGTGCAATCTCTTTGCCAGAAATACTGATCTTATACCGACAACATGCTTTATACTCCTCAGACACTCCCCCATTACGTCTACCTGCATATCTGCGCATGTGCTACCGTACATCACCTTACTTAATCTCCTGATTGGTCTTTCTGTCCGCTCTGCCTCTTCGTTCAGCTGATATGCTAATTTTTCGACTTCGTCCTTAATTTTTGCACACCAGTGTATATTAAGATATATGCAATGTATTTACCTTGATTTAAAATTTATTTTCTCGGGCTTATAATCATAGATTACAGCTTTGATATTAAAAAATGAAGAAAACGAAGAATTCAAGCATATTTTTAACTGTGCACTATTTATATGTACATGTATCAGGGGCGTAGCCAAGAGGGCGTTAGGGGGTCATAACCCCCCCATGAGGAATTTTTTGCCATACAAAATGTATATTCTTCACTCCCTTACCACACACATGTATGCATATATGTGAGTTGCAGTAGTCGTAACCCCCCCATGAAAAATTTCTGGCTACGCCCCTGACATGTATGTACACTTTTTAAAACAACTCTGGTGTTTTACCACCAATACTACTCACCCCCCCCTCATTTTTTTTTTTTTAATTTCCAATGCAGCAGGCGAGCTTGAACACAATTCTATCGCCAGGTGGATACTGAGCACAAATTACACAGGAAAAGCACACAAAGAAAGCACACAAACAGACGAAATATCTAGACAGTGAAGGCAGAACATATATAGAAAATCAAGGCAGCAAACGAAGTAAAAGTTCTCTTGCTTCCCAGTAGCGGGAGTAAATACTCTCTTCCTTTAATGCGGGACAGAGGAGGAGGTGATCCGCAGTCATCACCCGATTGCTGCTGCAAAGGGGGCAGGCAGGGCTACTCACAATCTTGAGCCGGTGCAGATGGTCACAGAGACAGTCGTGCCTTGTTGTCAGTCGGAAGGCAGCGACGGCTCTGTATCTAGGGTAAGTTGGGATGTTACGGATGGCCATATTCCAGGATTTCTCCTTTGTTCTTTCCTCCAGTTTAGATAAGTAGAAGTTTTTTAGAGCCAGATTAATCTTTGAGGACACTGATTTGTTGCAGACATCTCCTAAAGGAGTCTGTAAGATGGTGCACCCTTGTTTGGCCAACTTGTCTGCAGATTCGTTTCCAGGTATACGCAGTGCGATGGTATCCACTGTAGGGCCACTATTTTGCCTTTTTCATGGAGGCTCCAGAAAAGGGATCTGCACTGCTGAATAGAGGCAGAATCAGGAGCATGGTAACATTTAGCAATGGCAAGAATCGCGGCCTGCGAATCAGAAAAGATGACAGCCCGATCAAAAGGAAACGGCTGGGTGTTTAAATGATGTAGTGTGGTTTCAATTGCTGTAACTTCCCCATCAAATGCTGTTTTTGCAGTTCCCAGGGACAAATAGTGAGAGAAATAATCTGAATGAATACCGGCTCCCACATCACCGTAGTTATCTAATTTTGAGCCGTCTGTGTATACATCTATCCATTTATCTGGAGGAAAACGGACGTGGATTGTCTCCATTCCTGCACCCAACAAAATATCTGTGCAGTCCCATGTCTTTGAAACAGGTTGTAACAAGTCTAGGTAATGCGGAATTTCCCTGACTTCTAATGGGTTAACAGGGGGCATCATGGGCTCAGCATCAGCCGGGAAGTCGAAATTAGTCATTTCCGCAAGACAGCCTGCAGGAATCCCTCTTGGGTCTTTAGCCTACGGGGGAATGTGCCAGAAGTGGCCCATTGAATGCTATGCGGCATTCGTATTAGTTTCTGATATAATTTTAATGCAGATTTCTTAATATTATATTCAATGGCCATTTCACCCGTAATAAGAAGCAAGGCATCAACTGGCGTAGACCTCACTGCCCCAGTAACCAACCGCAGAGCGTGGTTTTGAATTCGCTCTAATTTGTCAATTTGGCTTTGAGATGCGGTTATCAGTGGTGCAGCGCAATAGGTTATGACAGGCTTGATAAAAGCTTTGTATGTGGTGTTCAGAGTTGAGGTTGAGCAGCCCCATCTGACACCCGCCAGGCGCTTGAGGAGGCGCGTTCGTTTTTCAGCTTTTTCTATGATATCATCTATATGGTATTTCCAGGTAAGTTTGCGGTCGGAAGTCACTCCTAGGTATTTAGTGCTCTCACTGCGCGGAAGTGCGGTATTGTTGTAGATTATTTGAAGTTGTAGTGGTTTGTGGCACAATGAAAAAGTCTGGTATACTGTTTTTTCTTTATTGACAAACATGTTGTTATCAGTACACCATGAATGTAATTTAGTGATAGCGCAGTTTAACTTATTTTCCAATATTTGAGTCGCATTTTTCTTAGTGCTAGATGTCCAAAAAACCAGATCATCAGCATACATAAGTACCTCTACATTCTCATTATTCAGAGTGTGTATAAGGTCATCAACATATGTGTTGAATAGCATACAGCTCGACACTGCACCCTGAGGTAGACCAGTATGTAGTTGCTTATACCCGGAAGTTGCTGTTCCATATCGCACGTTGATATATCGCTGACCAAGGAAGTCTTTAAACCAGCGTAAACCCCCCCCCCTCATAAAAAGAATTATTATTGATGCTGATGGTGCAATTACAAAAAACTAATTCTGTGTTTTAACAACTGAGAATGCGGAAAAACTTTGTTAACGTTGTGTATCCATCTACCTACACACATATATGTATGGAAAAGTTGGACTATGACAGCTTTTTCTCGCGTGTAAAATAAGTACATGAATAAAGTGCTTCAATTTCTATTTGAATGTATTACAATACATTTGAATGAATTAGAACGTGGGTTTCAAATATTTCTATTTTTTTTAATGTATGAAAACTATATTCTAGGCTCTAGGGTAAATAAATTATTTTTTGGAAGTATATAGGTACCCGGTTTTATCTAATAATGTCGCTTATTAGAGAATAAGGCATAATATCTTTCAATTGTGATACAAAACCTATATCCATAATTTTAAATAATGCTTAAAATCCTTCTTTGGGATATAGAGAAAAAAGAAAAATACCTTTTTCTGATAGGAAAAAATAAAAGAATTTCCTGCCTAAAAATAACGAGAAAAAAAAACCTGATTTTGTGACTGAAAATAACGGAGAGAAACCGTTTCATAAGATAACATATAAACGGAAATCAACCGTTTTCTCCGACACCGGAAATGAATACAAACGGCTATTTTCCGGCAGCATTGCTGCCAGACAAGGACTGTTTATTACAGGAACTTTTTATAACAGTGTATCAACCTTGTACATCCGTGTCTCAAAATAATATACTGTAAAAATTGTTTTAAATTTGATATAAATTTTGAAATTTTTAAACTAATTTAAAACGCTAGGGGGCCAAGGCCCCTAATAAGGAGTACTCGTAAAGAGGCATAATGTTCACAATGAAAACCCCAAGATTGGACCCTATAGACTGTTACCGAGGTATACATTGCTTGGTTCTTGCATGTTCCTTGGAACATAAAAATTTAAACTTCACACTATATTTAATTGTGTAAATCCTATGCAACACCTTGCGTATTGGCCACCCATAGGGGTTTTTCTTAATTTAGTAATTTAAACATGCGTGTAGTTAATCATCATTTCTCGATAAGTTTGCAAATAAAACATTGCTTCATATCTGTCTATGCTAAAAACTAACGAAATAATTAGGAAATCTTTCCACCAAGGGCGACTTCTCTCTATTTGGCGGTTTACACTTGCGCTTAATAGATAATCATTACAAAAGAAAGGTTGCCATAGGAAAACCGTTCTCGATATATTCGTATACATAATCCTTTGCACAGAGGCGTATTTAGCACCGCGAAATATTTCATCTCGCCACTCTGGCAAACATACAAGCTGTACTAAAACTGCTATAACGACGTAGTTAACGCCGCCACGTATTTCCACTCACTAACGGGTGGCAAATACCCAAGCTTAACCTAACTAGTATTACTATAATCTGAATTCGAATTATTTTTTCTTTTCAAGGCAATGAGCTCTAGCATTTTGGAACAAATGCGTTTTAGATTCACTCTGCTTGGAGAGATACCCTTTTGCCAGATCGTACCCCATGCCAAAATGGCGTTTTGAAATCATTTACAATTAGTTATTCTGTTTTGGAAAAACGAATAATTTGTAATAACTCCTAACCTAACTCCTGTTATATAAGATAACTTACTTGCCACTTGAAAATTATGACCTTTGTGTACCACTCTTTGACTTACATATTTTTCATACTTTTTAATTTGGCGTAATTCTACTTCATGTTTGTCAATTTCAAGCGATTCTGCATACTTCCAGTAGCTTTTTTGCTTTTCTGCAAAGGCACGAATGATTTTATGCTGACGAAAATTACTAAATCTGGCAACCATGACACCCATTTTCAGTTTTTAATTAACATCTTCTAAAATAATTCGAATTTACAAATTTAAGTCAGCACAATGGCTTCTAAGGAGTTTTTAGAATCCTGGACACCTTCGTTGAAACTAAACTCCCAACGGTTTCAGAGGAGATAACGTGACAAGCTTTTGGAAGCGGCAGCGAGAGTATTTATATATATATACTAGGGGCCCAGGCCCCCAGACTCGCTACGCTCGCTTTTCGTATGAGGCATTCGGCCCCTAATAAGGCTTATTCGTAAAAAAGACATAATTTCAACAGACAAAACCCGAAGATTGGATCAGATAGAATCTTACTGAGCTACACATTGCTTGGTTATTGCATGTTCATTGCTACATAAAAATTTAAACTTCACACTGCAGTAGACATCTACCCCCCCTCATAACACGGGAGATATTTTGTTATGGGAATCCGTGTTATACGGGTCCTGAGCTATACTCCACCTGGAGTGCGGACTCCGCTTATAATACTGGAAAAATTATTTGCACTCCTCCGAAACAAAATGACATTTAGTATTGCCATTCAAAAGTTATATTAATTAGGAGCTAAAGCATAATAAAATCAGAAAATCTGTTTCAGCTGTATTTTTAATAATGTAAAACCTATTGGAAACCTTGCAAATTGGCCACCCATGGCGATTTTTCATTATTTGGCGACTTGTGTACATGTAAAGTTAATAAAAGCTACGGAACAGATAGGATAGCTTGCCACCCATGGCGACTTTTCATTATTTGGCGATTTACACATGCTCACAACCTATAATTACTCTTCATTTAAGGTTACCGGAAAACCGTTATTCATATTTTCATTTATATAATCGTTTGCAGATTGGCATACTTAGCACCACGAAATATACCATCTCGTCGCGCTAGCAAATATCCAAAGTGTACTATAACTGCTATAATGGCATAGTTAACGCCGCCAAATATTTCTACTGGTAGCCAATAATCCAGCTGGACCGAACCGGCTTTAAAATAATCTGCATTTAATTATTTTTCATTTTCAAGATATTAGTTATTCTCTTTTGGAAAAACGAATAATCGCTCATTCTAAACTCCTGTTGTCTAAGCGAACTTACTATTTGAAATATGTCAACTTTGTGTAACACATTTTGAGTTACTTATTTCATATTATTGTAATCTATTTATAGAAAAAAACAGGTGATGCCTATTCTACTGCTTATGAAATATTGTAACAATAGATTAAGGCTGTTGTGAACTAATAGTATTTAAATATATGTAAAAAATACCTTTGAAGCATATTCTGTAGCTTACGAAATAGTGTAACAATAAATTAAAGCTGTTGTGAACTAATGGTATTTAAATATATGTAAAATTATGTGGCATACTTTTATGTCGTATTTTTGGGACACGTTTTTCATACAATTTTCAATAAAGGGGGTGAGAGAAAAAATGACATAGTCATTAATAGATGGAGAAAATCTGCACAGAAAAATGCACAATTCCAACTGAATGAAAATTTCAATACCTTATTCTCAGGTGTATTCAGCAGACGATAAATTACGATAAATTGCGCCAAGCATTAGAATCATCTCGTCAAAATCGCACAAAACCGTTTAATTTTTAGCCAAATTAAAAAGTTGCACGTTTTAGCCTCAGAAAATTTCTAAATATGTTTCTTTTGAGTATAAAACATTTCATTCCTGCTCTGATTTCCCATGCACACGATATTTTAATTTAAAAACAGCCTTACAAATAATCTAGACAAAAAAAGAAAAAGAAAAATCGTTATTCTTTTATTTTTACTTCAAGAGTCTGAATCATTTAATAAACTTGCCGAATGTGGCAACCTAGATAAGCTTAAATATCGCTTTTTTTTCCACTGTGGGATTACAATTACGAAATGGCGGAAAGCAAAATTTAGCCTTTTGCGATTCGTTTTTTATCGATATCTCCTTAAATAATTCGAACTTTAAAAAAATCGCTTCGAGGTGTGTCGGGAACTGTCATGGAAAATTTCCGTACAAAATTTGGTAGGTCTACGATCACCGCGAGACACATTCAAACAAACTAACAGTTTACACATCGTTTTATTAATATAGAAGATAGTTTTTATTTTGGCGTAAAATGGGCGTAATTCTAACTCATGTTTGTCAATTTCACGCGATTCTAGATACTTGGAAACGCTTTGTTGCAAAGGAATGAATGATTTTATGCCAAATCTGGCAACCATTCTGTTTATTTTTTCAGTTTTTTATTAATATCTTCTAAAATAATTCGATTTTCGAAATTTAACTCAGCTTAGCAGGTTCCTCGGAATTTTTCGAATCTGTGGGCACCTTAGTCGAAACTCAAATCCCCACGGTTTAGGAGGAGATAAGCTGACAAGCTTTGACAGCGCCAGCGGGGCGGCGACAGCGGCCTTTACTTTTTTTTAGAATATATATATATATATATATATATATATATATATATATTAGAAAAGAGAGATTTATATTAGTTTTCAAAACTCGATTAATTAATTTAGTAATATAGATACTACAACTACTACTACTAATAATAATAACAACAACAATAACTGTCACAAAATAATAATACTAAATTTCATAACTTTTTAAGGACTAACAAGTCTTGAAAATGATTTCTTTAATGTAAAGGGGAAGTAGAAAACTTAAATAACTCCTAAAATATTTAATGGATTTCTTTGCACTTTATATCAAAATGTGATTTATTGAAGTCCAAGCACACACGATAACATGCAACTTTTAATATGAAACTCTAATTAAAGCCCAATGTACAGTGTGAAGGGGTGGTGGGAATTCCAATCGAAAACTCATTTTTGGTTTGAATTGCCTCACAAACAATAACAGCAAAAAATATATACCCCTTTACTTTGATAATATATATATTTTTTTAAATTTTATATGGTAATTTTTGTCTTGGTCGGGGAATTACCTTTAAAATAGACTCCCAGTTATCACTGACGAGACTGTATTTTGGCTTAATAATTGAAATCAAAATATCAATACTACAAATACAACTGCACAATTAAAATTAAGAATACAATTTAAAAAAAGAAATATATTTGGTTATTTCAACAGAACATTTTGAAAAAAATTAACTAACAATTTAATTAAAATAAACAAATACTTTTTTAATTCCACCAAACTGTTTATTTAAATGGTTTATTTGGTTAAAATGAACCAAATTATTTGTTTGAATCAACAAAATTTCTTGGTTAATTTGTGTGTTCATACTCATTTAACAAAATTATTTTGTTGAATTTGTTACGCTACATTTTTTTAATCCACCAAACAGTTGGTTGAAAGTTTTAGAGCTAAGGCTAATTAATTTATTTGTTCATCAAAATACACTTTTTTATTTCAGTGTTTTTATATATATGTCTAGATTTTTAATATGAAGATATTCATGTCACTGTCTTTTTGTTATTCATTAGACAAACAGTCAGAATCGCTCTTCGGTTCATGGTAAAATAAATATGTATCTTTAATACTAAATAATACCCACGATTGCAGTATAATTCAAAATTTAAAATAAAATTGTGTTAACCTTTTAACGCCCGGTGTCCTCGTAGTGAGGACACAAAACTCTGACGTTTTGACTGCTGTCAGTCACGAAAAATAGATTTGATTTCTATGAAAAGGAGGACATAGTTATACGAGAATCCCGTTAATTTTTTAGCACAGCATTTCCCGTTGAAATTGTAAGGATTATTTTTTAAATTGTCGGGAATACTTTTAAAAGCACAGGCATCTGCTGAAAACCAGAGAATACGATGGAAATGCATTGATATGGAAGAACTGGATAGACCGCCCAATGCTGAAAAAAGGGCAATCTTTGCAATCGCTCGATTTAACTACCAGCAAGATGGCAGTCGATCCAATCGTTCATCGCGTGCCACAGATCTGGAGACCCTATTTTGACACAGCTGGATTTGCACGTTGAAGGCCAGCTCTTTCTAAAAATGAAAAATATCATATTTTGTATTTTTCTACTTTCTCCCTCTCCCAAAAAAAAAAAAAAAAATTTAGCTGGCCATGAACCTTCTGACACCACACATACTGCAATAAATGACGAGTATTTTATAATAATAATAAGGGTAATGTTAGAAAAGCAATTAATTACCCATAGCAGGGTAATTTTATAAATCATTTGCCTCATATGTTAGGGAAAAAAAAATAGAAAAAGAAAAACTTAAGAAGTATCACACCGTCGTGAAATTGCTGTCGTTGGAAGTTTTAACTCATGTTTTTTTTTTTTAGTAAATTTTAAAAAGTATCTTAAATGGCATTGATAATAATAATAAAATTGTAAAGCACCCATAATACTTCCGAAACTAAACAGGGATAGGAGTACAGGGATAACATTATAGGAGTACACTACAGAAAAGTTGAATATAAATTAACCTGCTTAAGAAATAATTTCAGCCTTCCGTATTAATTTCAAACGACAATCTTCTTCTTGAAGATATTTCCAGTGGATTTTAAAATTGCTTTTATTGTAAAAGTTTATTAAGTAAAAATTTAATTTTAATCTCTGGAACTGTTTACCTGTTTTCTTTTAATATCCAGAGAGAACTCTTGTAGCACCTGACCTGGCCGAAATTACGGATTTCTAAATTTATGGATTCGGGGCGCTATGACTGACTGGGCTAATACGGGCTCAGCCAGATCGAAAATGTTATTTATAGCGCGGCGCAGCCAATAGGAGTGATGGGCGTTGCCGTGGGGCTGCCGAAACGAATTAGCACTCATTTTTGAAGATTTTAAAATCGAAATTTTTTTTTTCACTTTTAAGAGGAAATAATGTAGGAGAATTTTCGTAAAATTCAATATTCTAAAAAAAGGAAACTAAAAAGATACAACTGACAGATGCGGAAATGCTCAGAAATTTCTTGTAAACAAAAACTGACAGTTAGTGCCTTAAAAATAGGGAGGCATGGCGGAGAGATTGCCCGGGTCCCCCCACACTCAGGGCTGTTCTATACAACTGGTCGACTCGATTCTTTCCTACCCCCGGTCACTCGTCAGATTCTCCCGGCAGTTCCTAAAACCAAGCTGGTCTCTCATACGAGGGGGCTCTACGGAAGCTGACAGTTTGATTGATTATTACTGTTCTGGAGCAAACGGAGAAACCTTTTCTATTCTCATAGCCCTTTTTCCCCCCAAAAAAACCCAGGGATTTCCCTAAACATTTATGAACGTATATTCATATTTTTATACAGTTAAAATTCTTTGTAAAAAAAATAATAATGTTTTTTAAGGCTGTAAGGGTATCGCACATTTATTTATGAAATTCTCACAATTTCACATATTTTTATGCGTTCGTATACATTTTAACGCACTTTTCACTGGGTTAGCATTGGAAATATTTGATTTTTTATTTTAGTTACTTTTCGAATTCCGCGCTCGATTTGTGTGCACATTTAAAATTCAAAAAGTAGTGCGCGCACAGCCCGCAGCGTGACACAGCTGGTGTATGCGTACGGTATACATCAGCGATACACATTTTTCTCCACATGTTGGATTTTGTTCGATTTAATCAATAATTATGTACGTGAATTTATTAGTTATCAATAATTATGTACTTACGTTGTAATGAACAGTAATCCTGTTTATTTGTAATGAATGATCGATTTGTAATTCAAACTAGCTGTCTACCCGCCCTTCATACGGGAGGAAGCAGATATTTTTCTAATACACCTGATTAAAATTTATTCAATCAGAGCAAAACTATGGAATTGTTTCACTCGTAACCTGGCATTATGATAGTTGAAAAAAAAAAAAAAAACTACTTTACTTCGTGGAAATTTGTAATATAGTTTGTTTCTTTAACGTTTAGAGTTCTACCCACAACAGAGGAAATTATTTAAGTACTAGCTCGTCGACTATTTTCTTTTATTTTTTACCCAAAACTATGTGATAAAGTGTCAATAATGTACGAAAACAATTTCATTGATTACCACATTACACCCAACAAAAGGAAAATAAAACATCACATTTTCAGCATTTGATATCCTGCAGATGATATTTTAGTGTTCTCTATTGAACTTCTGAGGAAATAAGTATTTTTGAAGTTTTTTTGTCACCGAAAAAGAACTTTTGTTTGAAATTTAAAAGTAAATTATTTTTAATCATGGGTAAATATTGAACGATAAGCATCATCTATGAAACCATAACTCTTGGAACGCGCGGTTCGAATATCTCCGATAATAACCTACCCTCAATCGCTATTCCTGAAAGGGCTCAAACCCATATGCTCCTCCGATTATTTTGGATTTACCAACGTTTTTTAAGGGACTTCGTAAAAATGTTATCACGCATGTGAAGGAAATAAATTGCAAAATAGAATAGAAACAAAAATCCTATTCCTTTTGAAGCACCATCAAATTAATGTTCTATTTATTTTATTTTGATGATTCTAAGACCTCCGAGAGTGTGCATTCTCAGCAAATCGCAGTTCGTAATCCAATAAGATTCCGCAAACATGACTGAAGGAAATAATTTAACCTAGCCGCAATATCGACAGATTTCCGCATACACTCGGATTCCGATTTGCTGCGAATAACCACCCTGTCCCCGCGGAAAATGGGATTAAATCTTGTTCACTTCCACGAGATTTTTACAGCTAACTTAAATCATAAAGTTACGAAATTATTTTGCTCGTGATGTAATTTTTACCTGAGAGGTGATTAAGTTAAATTGGCTGCGAAAGCGAATCATTAAACTCGTGAAAGATACTTCAATCTAACATTTTTTGCCAATTGCATAGTTTTTGCATTATTTCTAAATATTAGGGTTTCTTTAAAATATTTATTTTTCAATGCAATACAAGATATTTTGTGCAAAAAAAAAAAACCGTTTTATTTGGTGAACAAAAGTTAATAACATTTCCCCTTTTCTTAATTGAGTTGTTCTCACAGTTTTACATCAAGTTATAATAACTGTTTTAACAGATATTTTTTTCTTCTTGCTGTATTTTTTTCATATATGAAGTTCAATAATCGATAATTTATCCATTTAATTTTTTATATATCGTCATTCTTGCTTATTTCAGCAAGTTTTTTTTTTTTAATTTTTTCTTAAAAGTTTAATGAGTTTTGAGTTTTGTAAAGTAGAGACACAGTTTTAGGAGATATAAATTTAACTTATAAAGCATTAAAAAAAGTATTTTGACCTTTTGCATTATAGTATAAATACTTTTTACTAATTTCATGACAATTTGGTAAACTGCTGAAGTGTATAGCTCTAGGTTTCCTGCCTACCACGCGGCTGTTTTCTCCAGACGCGTCAGAACCCCCCAAAAATTCCTCCGCCCAAGGCATACCCTAATTAAGCAGACATCCTTCGTGTAGATCTGCCTTAACCACAGAACAAAAATAACTTTCTTGATAATTTACACTGGAAGTAAAAATTTTAATATTTTTAATATTAAATAAAAATCATAATCACTTTTAATCCCTATTATAGCGGGTCCCTAAAAAAAAACTGACCAAGGATAATCTTCTCTCTATATTGACCTTATACATATGGAATTAATTATAAAGTTATTTTATTTTGACAAATTAAAACTTTCAGGAGATTAAATGTAAACAAATACAAACTTCTAATTTTTATAAAGCCCTTTTACAAAAATTCCCAATAACTAAAATATGCCTCTATACATTAATGAGGTGATCTAGAAAGTTTCAGTTTTCTCATAAAAAGGCTTGCATATATATTTAAACAAAATTGGTGAGGGGAAATAAGCTTTGCAATAGTATTAAAACTATTCACACAAAACTAATTAAAAATTAATTTTAATTACAGTTATATTTAGCCGATATTTTACATTTTAGGAAATTATTTTTATTAAGTTTACTATAAAAACAGGGTTTTTTTAGAATTTAGAAATGAAAATTTGTTTAAAAACATTACACTTATACTAACATTTGATTTAAAAAGTTTTTTAAGGAAGTTTTTTTAAATTGACTTATTAATACCATAATTTAATTCTGAAAAAAAAAGCATGTCTAAAATAAAAGTAGTAATATTTAAATTAAATACTTTCAAAAATAAAAATATTTATATGTAAATATACTATATACTTATTCATTCTAAGAATTATTATTTAAAACCAAAGAGTTAACAAGATAAATTACCACGAATCAGAATAAACTCTTGTACTTATAAAAAGAAAACCAGTAATAATAAGCCATAGCTGATTACAAATCAGACTGAATGTGATTAATCAGACTGAATGTGAACATATTACAGAGAACGTGCATGTTAAATCTGTATAGTCTTAGATTCTATTTTTAGGGTTGCCTGTTAGGTGAGAGATGGTATTTAAATTTTTCGAAACTGCTGTAATTTCTCACTGAATCACCAGTTCTGGACTTTGTCTTAAGAACACAAACAAATTGAACAATCAGTTTATTAAAAAAAAAACGCTGAAATTAGTATTAATGTTATTATTACTCCTTTGTTCATTTTCTATTTATTTTTTAATCTGGAACAAGGAGTTTCTGTAGAGTCTGTAGAGCAGTGTGACCAGATTGAGTAGATTTCTACTTTTTGATTAGATTGTAAGTCAAATTTTGAGGTCGAGTAGAAAATGTAGTAGATTGCATTTTGACTAGATTTAATGTACACATAAATGCAATCTACTACATTTTCTACTGGACGTAAAAATTTGACTTACAATCTAATCAAAAAGTAGAAATCTACTCAATCTGGTCACACTGCTGTAGGGTCTTCTGTAGAGTGTAGGAGAGTCATACTGTATACTTACAAATCAGACCACTGTTCTTGGAAATGTTGTCTGAATGGCAATTTTCAATACAGATAAATACAAAATACACGAATGTAACTCTGTTTACGCCCACTTGTTTCTCCCATTTTTTTTCTCGTAAATCTCAAATTTTAATTTATTCATATCATATTAACAATCTTCCTTTATTTCGTTCGGATTCCATAACTGATTTGGGCGTTGTTTTTGACAGGAAACTTGAGTTTTCAATCCATATCAATAGCATTATCTCTAAAGCTTACAAAAAACTTGGTTTTCTTAACTGCAAAACTAAAGAATTTTCTAACCTTCATGCATTAAAAATCTTATACTTTAGTTTGATACGTCTAATCTTGAATATTGTAGTCTTGTTTGGGATCCGTATTATAAAAATAAAATGAAAATTCTTGAGCGGGTGCAGACTCAGTTTACTCGTAATTTATATTACAACAGTAATCCTATTTACATTCCGAAAAGTTTTTCATCTTACTTGAGAAGTGTTTTTGGTCTTCCTAGTTTAAGTTCTCGTCGTGATCTCTTTTGTTTATTATTTTTTATAAAATTGTCAATAATAGGGTAGACTCCAGTAATATTCTTCAAAGTATTTGTGTAAATGTACCGAACTGGTCTCTTCGTAATAGCCATTTATTTGTGGATCCAATTATAAAATATAATTACATATACTTTTCGTTATATAAATTTTATAAAATTTATAATAAGTTTTCTTTGGATTTGGATATTTTTAACATGTCTTTTAAAGTCTTTAGAGTTAAGTGTTTTGAACTTTTGCAGTCATGACTGGTATTTATTTTATCTCTGTATTTTAACTTTTTTAATTTTGTCTTATGTAATTTGTCCTTTTATGCATCACTGTAAATGGATTTTAATCTGTAGTGTGCAATTCTTTTATGAAATAAATGAAATGAAACGAAAATTTTTAATAATAAGAATAAGGTGATATACTTCAATTTTTCATACAAAAATAATGCAGTTATTAAGGCGATTTTAAACGATCTATCTTCAGAATTTTCACAAAATTAAGTAAACTGATTTTAAGTTAGAGGAATTCCTTAGTTAGATGTTTTTACCCTCCGCTAAAGAGGGTAATAGTTTTGGGCAGACAAAAAAAGTCGTGGATGATAATTGATAGTAAATAAAATCTTACAGATCTCACGGAAATTTGAAACACACCAAGATCCGACACATGATTGGAATAATGGATACTTGAAAAATTTCAAAGTAACGTCAGATGAAACAAAAGGGGAAACTGTAAGATTTTGTCAGAGCGTCTGCGACTGGCTGTCAAGTTCCCGAGGTTCCGATTTCATTTTTCAGAACTTGGATTTGTTTCCAGAGTCGCGTTCAAACTTTTGTCCCTCCTCGGAGCAAGTGGTGGTGTTCTGTCGTGGCATTTCTAAAATTTTCATTTTTGCGGGTAAGTGTGAAATAGCTCGTAGGCTTGGTATTTCACGCTCTACTGTTCAGTATTACATCGTTAAATATCAGAAGAATATACCCGGGACTGTTGTTCAAGGCCGCGCTGGCCGTCTTCGCCAGTTGTCTAATCCGGAAGAAAGTCATCGTGAAACTAACCGTCTATTTATGCAAAGAAAAAGGGAAGATCCAGATTTTCGTGCTCAAGAAGCGGAATCCAAATCCAGAAGACAAGGCAGAAAACGTTTACGACTCTGTCTAGATATACCATCGAAAAGACCAAGAACAGATACTGATCTAAATGTAAGGTGTGAAGAACTAGAATTTCGTAAATTAGCTGAGAAATTTTTCGAAGCTGTTGCTGATGGTCCAATCCACCAATGCTATTGTTGTGATCGACTGTGGTTCAAAAAGTCAATAAGAACCCATTCCAAAACAACTTTACTGTCCAAAGGAGTGACAACGGACTTTATAAAACTAGTCTTTTACAAAGATATCGATGATATTGGCAAATTTTGCAAAACATGTTACGATTGTTTGATTAAATTGACAATACCAGAATTAGCTATAAGCAATGGCTTCGAATTCCCCGAAATACCGGATTGTTTAAAATACTTGACACCACTGGAAGAACGGTTGGTTTCTCCCCGTTTGATTTACATGCAAATACATCCTGTACATGGCTGCCAATACAAATTAAAAGGTTCTGTCAAAAAACCTCTTTAGCGGAGGGGAAACTAATTTCAGCTGAAGGCTGAATATTTTTTCTATATTTTTGTTTTTTTTTATTTTTTTCTAATTTAAACAAAAAATCATTTAAAACTAAAAAACCACCGCCACGATCCGATCCCATCTAATAAAAGCAATCTTCTCCATCTTATGAGCCCAACTCGTAAGTAAATGAGAAAGAAAAGAACACAAAAATGCCTAGTCATGGAGCTGTGCCTGGTAGGATTTTAGGGAAAACGACACCCTTCGCGCCTTCACGGCAAACGAAGAAAAGGGACAATTAACCATGTGGTGACGTCCGAAAAGTGACCTCAATGCCCTCTCATTGGGGAAGCACCCCATCGTTTAAAATTGTCGTCTTTTTTGCAGTGGTCAATGATGGCGGCATTATCGTACTTGCAAGTTAGGGTACGCCGGAAATTGGGAGACGACTAGTCCACCCTAATTGCTTTTAACTCCCCCATTTTTGTCGAGCAGTTGTATAATGAATCCACTTAGGGGGGCCTCAAAATCCCTATACCTATTTTTCCAACCTCCTGGATTTTTTTTTTTTTATTGTCTTTTATAACTCTTTAGATTTGCGCATCTGCTATTCTAAACGGATCTCCTAGCACTGTTTATGCAGAAAACAAAAAAGAAGTTGCTCACTGCTTACAAAACAGCTAACAGCTCACCAACAGATCCGCTATGTATTACAATATGTAAATAAAAGCTCATTAAAAACTAGGACATTGCTACTACAAAACTACAAACTACTACTTGCCTATTCTAGGCTCTCGGGTAAATAATTTTTTGGAAGTATGTACACCCTCCAAAAAAAGGATTCGAGCAAGAGTGAAATTTCCTATTTTAGATTTGCGAATAATTATTGAGTATTTGAAAAACGCACAACTTGATAGAAATATAGAAAGTCATATTTATACATAGCCTAATTCATATTCTTTGATAAATAATTTTTGATATAAGAAAACCAACGTAAGAAATTTCTCTCTTGCTCGAATACTTTTTTTGGAGAGTGTACGTACCCAATTTTAACACACAATGTCTCTTATTATAAAATAAAGCATAATATCTTTCAATTGTGATACAAAACCTGGTTCCATAATTTTAAATAATGTTTAACCTCCTTCTTTGTGATGTAGGGAAAAATACCTTCCTCTAATAGGGAAAAAAAAAAAGAATTTCCTGTCTGAAAATAACGGGAAAAAAAAAAAAACCTGATTCTTCGACTGAAAATAACGAAAAGCAACCTGAATCTGTGACTGAAATTAACGGAGAGAAACCGTTTCGAAAGATAACATGTGAACGGAAATTGAACGTTTTCTCAGACACGAGACAAAGAAGAACGGTTATTTTCCGGCAGCATTGCTGCCAGACAATAACCGTTTATTTCAGAAACTTTTTATAACAGTGTAAATTTCTTTACATAAAATTTAAACTTAATATTTTAAGCTTTTAAAAATTTAAATTTTTAAGAAAGGAAAAAAACTTTTAGTTAACAGTGCTATATTTTTCATGAAAGACCCGTAAAAACATGAACAAAACCACATAAAACACAACTCTCCAGATCAAATGATTGAAGATGAGACTGCGGTGAATGAAGATGGGGGTTAGTTCGGGTTACAAAATGGACGCTTTCTGACTCGGCTGTGATTTCCAGGGTCGGGTGAGCTAGCTAGTGGGGAGGTGTAGAAGATAAAGAGAGGGGGAGTTTTATCGATGATGGCTGCCTAACACCAAATAATTATCATGTCGCCCGATTTTGTTGAAAAGGGAAGAGGTAGTAAAAAATCACAAATGTCATTTCTATGATTTATCAGTTGTTTAAAACGCGATTCGTTTAAACATACAAAAGGAAACTTTAATCTGCGGCTTGACAACATAATGAAGAGAAAATCGGTTTGCCCACAGACTAAGTGGTTAATTTAAACGAGGGGGATTTATTTGCTCTTTCTTTGAGCTTTCTTTAAGCACTTCGTATAATCATGTTTCTCTCTCCCGATTTTTGTACTGGTTTTTACGATTTTTTTTTTCTTAACAATTCAGAATACTTTTTAAATGTATAAAGAGTTTCATTGGTGAATTTCGTCGGTGAGAGTTTTATAAAAGTGGTTAATTTCTTTTCTTTTCAAAATTGAGTAATTAAAACACTCATAGTTTAGCAGCAAGTTATATGAATGGTTATAACAGATTTACTATATTTGTTATTCTTATTGCCTTTTTTAAATACGTGACGCTTTCAACATTTAGTAAATTATCCTTTTTCTAATTTTTGTATATTTTCATTCTTGTGTATTTTAAGTAAGTATGTATTTTAAATTTGATTTATGTAGCTTTAAAAAGTCTTTTAAAACCTGCGTTTTTATTTTATAAACCTGTTTATTTATTTCATAGTATATTTACCTTTCGACAATTTACATTGAAGGTAAAAAGTTTAATTATTTTTAATATTAATAAAATTTACAATCTGGTCCCACCTCTGTTATAGACACATCGACAGTTTCCCTTTTTAACTTACACGCATATTCAAATTAAAGTTATTATTTTACTTACATCATTCATATCAGAGGTTCCCAAACTTTTTTCGCTGCGGCACCCTTGTCAGGCTAACAATATTTCGCGGCACCTCTTTAAATCTAAAAAAACAGTCAGTCGTAGGACTGCACATCAGAAGTGAAAACTTCTTGTCAAGCTTTCTTCTTTTCGCTTGCCTTTCTCTAACTGGGAACGAGAACAAAGATGCACCTTACTAAACAGAATCTCGAAGGGAAAAATACCTCTGTTCTGATGAAGGGAAAAATCTTTTCCAAAGAATGGAAATTTAAAATCCTTTTACACTAACTGAAAATAAAGGAGAGATGCCTGTTCTGGTGAAGGAGAAAGACATTTTTCATCTCTGGAAGTAACAGACAGGTATCGTTCAATAATCAAATTTAATACTTAAACATAAACGGAAGTCAAGCTGCTCATTCAAGCCGGAAACAGAAAAACGGAGATTTTGTGGCAATTTTGCTGCCAAACAATGTCCTTTTATTCCAGAAAATATTTATAACAGTGCGTAGTTTTTGAAAAGTGGTGTTGTTTTTGATACATTTTGAAACAATAAGTTATTCTTTGTTCAACACTAAAAATAAATATATAAATACAAAAAAGTCTGAAATTTCGTCATATTAACTACGCACTTGCACTCTCTCCATTTAATGTTTCATTGTGTTGTAAATTCCATCATATTTCATGCTTGGGTCTTATTTGTTTTTCTTCCTTCTTTATATTCGAAAAGGCATTATAATCCGTGCGTTTGTCGTTATTTGTCTTTCTTCCTTCATTATTTTGGAATGTGCATCATAAGCCACGTATCGGCTCTGTTTTTTTTCTCTTTCATACTACTTCATGTATTTTAATCCTAGCTTCGTCATACGACGTGCCTTTCTTGCTCCACTGTCTTGAAAAGGGTATCATAATCCATCTGCCGACTCCATGTGCTATTTTTTGTTTCACTATGATGGTGCGAACATCAAAATAAATACGTTGGCCCATTTTTTTTTTTTTTTTTTTGTTCCATTGTGTTGGAATATGCATTATAATCCATAAGTCGGTCCCATTTGTCTTTCTCCCTGCATTTTGTTGGAAAGTGTATCATAATCCTTGTGTCAGCTCTGTGTCTTTCTGAAGCATGCGTCCGCCGTATTGGTCGATTTCTTAAATTGAAAATGGGATCCAACCCACAAATTCTCGTGTGAGATTTATAGCACCCAAGTGTGCTAATAGATTTTTTAACTGATCCAACGCATAAATGACGGAACGTAATATCTCGACGATATAACAGTAGCCAAGAGTTAACAATTCAAAATCATGCAAACATTATTGAAGCGCAGTGGGAACTAACAAATGGAACTATCAATAAATGCTATTGGTCAGCTCTGTGTTTCATGAGAATGCGACCGATTAGGGCTATTTATTTAGCATTTTATAAGAAAAATGTTTTTACAAATGGTGTTCACGAAAAAAAAACTTTTCTTCAAGATTTTTTTCAGGTGGTTAATTTCACAGCTGGACCCCCCCCCCCAAGACAAAATACTAAATACACCCCTGATCGGTTATTGCTCAATTTGTAACTGTCATCCTGACTAACTAAAGACTTCGGAACAATTACAAACGTTTACAAAAAGGGTAATAAAAATTTTACAATAATACCTTGATACAATTATATTAATCCTGATTTTTTTTTTGGTTTCATTAGTATCAAAATGAAGTCATCTATAACAAATAATAATCTTTTTAAAAACTTTAAAACTGACAATAATCGTAATTGCAATCTAGATCGATTCTTATAAATTCATTCCGCAAAATTGTGTAATGAATGACGCTCACGATTTACAAAGGAAACTGCACCCCCCCGCACCTCTAACAAAAGTCATTTCTGATACACGAACCACTCACTTCATTCAAATACAAAAACATTCCCGCGCCCTGTCTCATTTATGTATAGGCGATGTGCCTTCTTTTAGTAGGATTTATTTTTCAGCGAATGTTTCTTGCACTGGCTGCGGCGACCATGACGAAGCAGTTCGGCATGCTACGTAGCCGTTACATGTCGGTCCGTGTCATGGCCGAGCGCCAGAGAACTTCCAGTGAAGCAGTGCGGTAAAACTTGGACGCCGAACAAATTGTTTGCTCTTCAAATGTTCTCTCTTGCGGGTACTTTTATTAAGCAAAGCAGTACGAAAACAGTTCATTCCTTTTTCCTTTTATTTGTGTGACAGTCAAAGTGATGACTGCACCAGTAACTGACACAATGCTGCTGGAAAATAGCCGTTTTCGTCGGAGAAAACCGTGTTCTGTTTTATGTACTAAAAACCGCCCTCTTGCTTTTTAAGAAACGCTTAAGTCTTCTTTTGAACACAAAGGTTGATTGAAATTTATATATACAGCCAGAGGCCTAATCATCCTTAGGTAGGGCATCGGGGAAAAGGGTTCTTTAGTGGCCCTACAGTATTTATCACAAGCATTTTAACAATGTTTTGTATTCTGTTCTAGTAATAGAAAACATTCTGCGCTACTTTAAAAATCTGAAAATCCACCCTTTTCTTCATTTTAGCAATTTTTCTGCCATTTTAACTTTGAAGTTTCCTTTGTATTTCTGTGTACAAGTTATAAGCTATATCATATCTATCATAGTTTTATTTTCAAACGTGCTGCTTCGCGATTCTTGAGATTTATGAAAAAGTTTTATTTTAAAAAAGGCATTTAAGTTCGCACCATGGAGACAATCGACTTGCAAATTTGCACAAATACGTCAAGAAATACGGGGAAAAGAATGCACTACTTTATATATCTGAAAATCCACACATCGACACTCATTACCAAGTGGAAGCTCATATTTTTTAATTTGAGATTTCAAGTAGGGGAAGTTGGGGTACAATGAAATAAAATCTGCTATATATATATATATATATTTTTTTTTTTTTTTTTTCTGTTCACAAATTTTCATCTACAAAAATAAAATTAATGGACACTTTTAACCTACTTATTTCTCCATCTAAATGAATTTTCATGCGTTTGTAAATAGCTTTTTCATAGTTGAAAAATTACAAAAGATAAATGTCTGCCAGAGTTTCATTGCACCCCATATACCGAAGTACAATGAAACACTTAATAAAGTGATCAGATAATATGAGTCAAAATTCAAATTTCAGCATATATGTTTTATGTACAGCTGCGGAAAAAAAAAGTCCCACTTGCTCTTTATTTCGCCGTCGTTCGTCGTACAGCAAAGTTATGTATACCATTCGTTTGTAAATAACGCGTACTTTAATTTACTATTAATTTAATTTGCATAAGGGTCCGTCTTCATATTTAATTCTGCATCCACTTCGTTTAGCTCAATGGCAAACCCGTATTTTGACTTTATTAAACGAAAGAAAACCTTCAAATTACCCTAAATATAAATTTTCACCAATTTTCTACGATAATTTCCGGAGATATTGCGAATTAATTTTTGCGCGTTTTTAAGGAACTTTCTGCATATTGAAAAACGCTATTTGTAGGTTCCGAACTTTTCGCCTTTCATTCATTTCGCTCGCGAGAGTTAAAAGAAATTAATATTTTTTCCAAGGAAAATATTGTTTCCATCTCTCTTAAGTTTTTTGTACTGAGAATATCAAGGGTAGAAATTAGAATGTTTAGTCTGTGGTCCAAATGACTCATGAGTTCATAACTTTCTTGGTCCGTATCCCTTGAAGTTTTTCTTAGACAGGTGAAATGTTGGCAGGAGTTAGAGGCTGCTCTCTTCTCTTCTGACTACAAGCATGAATATTACTCAGCTATGGTCCAACTTGAAGAATGATTTCCATATAGAAAATTTATTTGTTTGAATTTCATGTAAAAAACGCAATTACTTTTTAGCTGACCCAATATTATCACTGTGTTTGTTATTTCACTTTCTTCATTTAATACTATCGTCTGCAATGTGCAATATTCTTAGACTTTTGGCGATATTTTAATTTATAGTCAGATGAAAATTTAGACAGAAAAACGTGATTTTGAATGTTTGATAATGTATGGGGAAGTCCAAAGACCTAATGTTTCCGATATTACAAAAGGTCACATTCATGTCTGGAAAGTTGAGGATGTTAGGTTTTCAGAAATAGGACGTTGTATTAGAAGACATACATCTACTGCATCTAATTCTATAGCTGGAAAATATTTTATTTGGGGGAATATGGTAGCGGACAAAAGCAATCTAATTTACGTTTATTTTATGCAATTTTCAAAAAATTTTCACTTAATAAATTTATATATGGTCTCTTAATTCATGAAAATAACATATTTTATTTAATATAAATTAAACTACTAAACGTAAAAATTTGAAATTTTGCACAGGCATGTAATATTACTTACTGTATTTATTTCTATCAAATTTCGCTAGGTCGCTGTTCATAATTTTTTTGAATATTAATTTAATAATTCATAATTCATATTCATAATTTATTAAAAATCATAATAACATTAAATTGTGTTTGGGTCGTTTAGTTCTAATAGTACCAATAAAAATCAGCTTCTTACTATCAATATTATATGAGATATGAATTGAAGTATGAAAAAATATTTTAACATAGGGGGAGGGGTATTTTGGGTGCTCATAACTCACTCATTTTCAGTCCAAATCTATTGAAAATAGGTGTCCGGGGTTAAAATGAGCAAAATTTTTGAAATATGAAGTGAAATATGAAGTGAAATATGAAGTGAAAAGGGTTGCTATTGAGAAAAAAAAAGTTGATGCGAATTTTAATATGTAGATGGCCGCTTATGCAATTTTTATGCATAGCAAATTAAAGTGTGCGTCAATCGTAAACGATTGGTATCTGTAACTTTGCTGTACGACGAACGACGGCCGAAAAAAGTACAAGTGGGACTTTTTTTTTCCGCAGCTGTACATTTATAATAAACATTCGTGAGGCATAACTATGAAATTTAAATGGAAAAAACAAATTTAATTGAACTGTTATAGCTTAATACTTTTATTATAGGTTAGCCTATAGTTTTTCATTTTGTATTAAATTCACTTAAATCAAATGCAAAAAATCAGCATTTTTGATTTCCTATCTGTGCCACATGAAGGAACAGAAAGTGGTAGTTTTGATAGAATTTGAGTTTTTTCGAATATGTATGCTTTCGGAGAACACACAAATTTGAAGCTTGAACTTAGTCGTTTGACGCACAGAACTTCACATTCCGTTTGATTTAAATTTATTATGTCCCGAACAGAGCACATTTCTTTACATCTAAGCTCACCTTCCTTGATTAAAACCTAATCATTTAGAGTCGAGGTTCTCAAACTGTGTGCCGTGGCACCCTGGGGCACCACAAGCATATGCCAGAGGTGCCGTGGAGGTAATCAAGTAAAGTCTTAAATTTTGGTGGAGTACAATGAAAAAATTTCCTCTTAACGGGTATCCCGCAAAAAAGTTAGCCAAGCCGATGACTAATCGGGCGAAAACAAAAATATTTCAGTCAAGTTCGATAGAGTTCAGTGTTCAATCGCCTCTCATTTATAAGAATTCCCTGAGACCGGGAAGAGGGAAAATTCTACATCCCTTTCCCGAGAGAGCACATTCTTGATAACTGGCCTTATAAACATAAAAGAAATAGTGAAAAATGCATCCAAATTGTTCCGTATATTCCATATTCATATTGCTTTAAAAATAACATGCCGCGAGAAAGTTTTTAGCCGGAGAAGGGTGCCGCAAAATATGTTCAGACAGACAAGGGTGCTGCGGCGAAAAAGTTTGGGAGCCCCTAATTTAGATGCTTGTTGAGAGTAGCACATAATCTGTGATAGTAGCTCATAATCTGTACTCTTTGGATTGTTAGTAAGACAATCTGAATTGTCACCATCTTCAGAGACTGAAGAAGGTGGAGTACGATTTACAAAACAATTCGTTGTTAGATTTATGTGCTCTATGGAGATCTCAGGCTAAATATTTCATAGTAACATCTTTACTTTAAATGAATGCATTCACCCGGACTGCAATGAAAGGTTTCATTCCCTACTAGCAATTTTGCTCGGGCCACCATCGGCCGGCTACGTGGCCGGTGGTCGCCCGAGCAAAATTGCTAGTAGGGTTGTACGCCATCTAGAAGTGTTCCTTTGTACCACAAATAGAGGCTACAACTTAAATGAATTTTTACTAATTCCTGTGTAATTTTCAATTCATAATTCATAAATTTAGCTTTTAAAATATAAAGACCACACCATAGGAATCACAATATTTGAAAAATAAATAATTATACATATGAAATCAAGGAAGTAAAGCAAAATCACTTTTAGTAACGAAATTTACTTTCAGTAGTGAAAATCCAATAATTTTCTATATCTCTTGTTGTAAAAATGTGATTGTTTCCAAATCACATCAGTAACTGGAACATATATTTTTATAATAGGTGTGTGAGTTTCAACTTTCTGTGGCAAATTCTATTGATTTTAGATAGCATATTTCATTGTAACCCAACTTTCGCTATACGTTTTGATGTCACGGGTATAAATTTAAAACCCAATTATATTGAAAGGCTTTGACGTTCAAATTAAGGCATGGGCGAAAGAATTCCAAGAATTTTTGGACTTCGACAAAACTGGAAATAGTCCATAACGTTTTTCTTAGGGATGGACGCGAGACGACTTTTTTGCGAGACGAGACAGAGATTTACAGCTTTTTTGCGAGACGAGACACACATTTTTAACATTATGATATAGGGATTTTTGCGAGACGAGACAAGCTTTTTGGCTATTTTGCGAGACGCGAGACGCTTATTTTTCGTCTCGCGTCCATCCCTAGTTTTTCTACATGAATCACAGATATGAGAACTGATAAATGTAAATTGAGCATTTTAATTTTTTTCAGAAACCATTTTCACCTTTTTAAAAGGTACTTTTGACGAGACATGGTATATTTATCACTACTTTAATACTAACATACTAATTTTGGCTTAATACTAACTACTTAACATTTAATGCTAAGACAACTTCTGAGGAAAAAAAAAAAAAAAAAAAAAGTTATAGTGCGAAATATTTCTAGCGCCTTTTGTAATTGCCTCCAAGTTATTCACTAGTACACTTTAAACTTAAGGTTTTTAAGAGCTGCTCTGTTGCTAGCAAAAATCAACGCTCTTTTGAATAGAAGTGGTCGCAAAATCTACTCTCAAAACAAAGCGGTCGGAAGAGCGACGATTTCAACCCCTGTGTCGCAAGTAATCAGCAACCACAAAATCCTCCACTCCCCTCTCCTCGAAAAAAAAAATTGCATAAAGCAGGCGTTTCAGTCAGTCCTATTGTTTTAAAATTTCTACCTTCATCAAAGTTTTATTTATACATCCTTAGTATTTTAATGGTTTGATAGGCGAAACCTTAACATCTAAAAGAACATTTAATCCTTAAACGCGCAGCGTTGTTGCTCTGGGAACACCCAACTCTGACGTAATGACTGTTGCCAGTCACGAAGAATAGATTGGATTTCTATAAAAAATAGTGGCGGGTGACATAGCTCCACGAGGATCCTTTACTTTTGAGCACATCGTTTCCCGTCAAAAAATAGTCACGATTCTTTTGAACAGCGCTGGCATCTGCTGAAAAATGGAAGAATGCGAGAACAGCTGGATAGATTAACCAATGCTGAAAAAAAGGGCAGCCGTTGCCATCGCTCGACTGAACGACCAGCACGATGGCGAACGATCGAAACGTTCATCGCGTGCCACAGATCTAGAGACCCCTTTTTTGACGACAGCTGGCTGTGCCGGCGCACAGCCAGCTGCGTCAAAAAAGGGTCTCTAGATCAATGGCACGCGATGAATGTTTCGATCGTCCGCCATCTTGCTAGTAGTTCAGTCGAGCGATGGCAACGGCTGCCTTTTTTTCAGCATTGGGAAAGGGTTGCGCCTCAAACGGTTAACAACTGTTGAAGCATTTTACTCTATTATTTATAGAGGTAGGAATTTAAAAAAAATAGAACCGACTGCGACGCCTTCATAAAGGTAATAATTTTTTTTCACTATGATACCACAGAAGAATCATCTTCAAATTTGCCACACATATGGAAAAAAAATTGTTATATCAGCATTTTTTTCCCCGAAAAAGTTCAAAATTCCGATTTAAAATTATTGAAAATTAATTTTATTTAGAAAAAAAATATATTTAATGGAAATAGTCGTGTTATATATTTTATTTCGAACACCGCCGAAGATACACCGAAGAAAATGTCATAAAGTTCAACTCTCTGTGTCCAATAAATATTGAGTTACAATATCTTAACGACTAATGTACACCATGTAAAGCTTCCGAATTTTTCAAAACTTATATCTTTTGAACAAACTAAGAAGAAACTTGAAACTTCAGAATTTTCATCTGAAAGGCAAGGGCAATAAGCAGCCGAAGAATTGTTAAAATGCACTCCACCGATGTCACCGTTTGCTTTTAATTTTGTTTGAACCGCTTGTGGAAGAGCAACATCTTATACCAGGAAAACTCCGAAACTTCTTACTTTCTAAAACTTCTTTCTTGTATCTTATTTCGTTTAAACTCGTAAATTTTCATTCTGAGAAATTATTACACACTCATTGCAAGATCCGTGTTCGTATTATCGATTTTAACACAAAAATTCATTTCTTAATCCGCAAATTTAAAGAGAAAGGAAAAATCCATTGTCATATTTTTATGCGCGGATCGAGCTGTTCTTCATGCTGCAGAGGTGAAAAGGGACAGGGTACAATATTCCGGGTTCTCGTATTGCTGAAGAAGACCCCCTTTTCACTTTCTAAAACTTCTTAGATTCGTCCGATATACCAGATTATTATTATTATTTTCCCTGTTCCGGATTTTTAATCATCAGACCTCCTGTATCCACACGAACGGACCTCATCTTGATCATTCAAAAAAAAATTACAGTTGCCACTCCATTTGTTTGAGAAAAGCCTACATTTGAAAATCAACTACCCCTCAACATTCGAAAAGTATACAACGTTCGAAATTACGAAGAGCATTTAAAAAAAAAAAAAAAAAAAAAAAAAAAAAAAAAAAAAAAAGAGAGAGAGACAATTGCTAATACTACTGGAATAGAAACAACAAGCACTAATCGAACAGTCAAATCGCGAATACTATTGCAATAAGATTCGCAAATACTATTCGAATAGTGGAATAGCGAATACTACTATATTCATAAAATCGCAAATACTATTCGAAAAGTGAAATCAACGAATACTGTCCGAATAGTGGAATCGCGAATACTAGTATTACATTAGTAATTCGCGAATACTGTAAAAATCGCAAATACTTATAATGCGATTAATCGATTATTGATTTTAATCGAATAGTAGTAATTGATTATGGAAATCATTCTACTGGCTCATCAGGGAACTTAGACTGTTCAGAACTACATAGCGACGTCGTCATTAGCTGTTATTAACCATTTAATAATCAGTTTAATAGTCAATCCAGTAATCAGCATAATATCCCTTTTTTAATAACCAATCCTTTTCATAATCAGTTTTTGTCAAATATACTTTGAAAGATCCATTCGTTTTCCACGAAACACGCTCGTAAAGTCAACTATTGTTCCAAAGGGTTATTAATAAGTACATGAAGATGACGTTTCCGCCCCCTGATTGATGTTTCATTCTGAACCGTCTTGGTACCCTCCAAGGACGTATTTAGGTTTAGGGGGAGGTCCAGGGGATCCGGACCCCCCCCCCCCCCCGAAATATGGATTTTTGTTACTAAAGTGTTAATAATATAGTGATTTTGTGTGAAATTGCCTTTTTTACTGTTTGGACCCCCCCCCCCCCAAATGTTTTTTTGGATACGTGCCTGGTACCCTCTACCACCCTTTACATGATTTTTACAAGAGTTCTGAATCACCCTGTATGCATAAACACACAGAACATTAACAAACTGGATTTTTCTGTGCATTAGTAGCTGTTAAAATAAAGTGTTAATTAATTATAACTGCACCATTAGCATTAATAACTTTTTTTTTCTATTTTTACAAATAAGCACCAACTTACTACAGTTAATAAAAAAAAAGTACGCACACACAATATAATACATACATACATACATACATACATATATATATATATATATATATATATATATATATATATATATATATATATATATATATAGGATCAGATCAGTCACTGACTCCAATAAACTCACTGGTTTTATTTAAAACAAGACATTTCATGATCTTAAAATGCATTTCAAAAAGTTCTACGCGCAAAATTTATTAACTACGTGAAAATATAAAAAGTTAGGGGATTGTTCTATAGATTTTGAGTGTGTGAATAGCGTAAGTGCTGTATTAGTCAAAAGGGCTTGTTTGATGATTAAAAAGTATTTTTTTTTATTAGTTTGTTTATTTATTTGATTGTAAACTGCATTCAGCTTCCTACACACACACACACACACACACACACACACACACACACACACATATATATATATATATATATATATATATATATATATATATCATCGCACAAAACGCACAGGGTTAAAATATTTTTGGATTGTTTTATCCCACGTTTCTTATCGAAGTTGTAATCGAAGTTGTAATTATTTACGTGTGTTTATTAAAAGCATTTATTTGTATTGACTAGTTTGCATCTGTCCATATCAGATATTTCTCTAGAGCATAGGTTCCCAACATTTTTTGAACTGGCGCCCCCTTTAGTAGTGAATATTTCAATACCGCCCCCCCCCCATCCCACTCCAGAGAAATAAGAGCGTACATAATGCATGGTGAGAACAAGAATTAAATAAAAAAAATTACTAATAGATAGAATATTGTTGGAATTGAAACTCTACTGAATTTCTTCTTCATTTAAAACAGAAGAATAAAAGTTTTAGACAGGTATCTATCTCTTTCTCTCAACAGCGAAGTCTCCTATCGTAATAGTTGAATTTTCGCACACGTGATAGAAATGAATTATCAGAGTGATTTTTAAGTCTTTTTTAGACTATATTTGGTAAAATCTTACCACGGCCCTCCATGCCATATCAATGCCTCCTAATTTTCTCTGGGTCTTTTACAGCCCCCCTGAAAGCCTCAAACGCCCACAAGGGGGCGTTATCATCCACGTTGGGAACCTATGCTCTAGAGCAATACAAAGTTATACTGAATGAAAATCTAATCCCATGCCTTTCCATGCATCAGTACAAATAGTGAATTTCTACAAATGATGATTCTAGTTATTAATATAAATAGGCTAATATTTCAGTGGACCTCTTTTCCTAGTCTTTTTATTTTCCCGAAAATGAAAGTTTCATCGGTCTTTCAGAGTCTATGTAGAAAAACTGAAATGTAAAATTATTTGTTTACATGCAAATGTATGGCGGAATATAGGAATTTACAGATTAGAGGGAGTGTGCTGTATTGTTATACATACTTTCATTCAAGCAGGCAGCCAAAAAAAATTCGGAAGTCCAAAAAAGTGGAAAGTTCACAATTTCTCAGAGAAGGGAGGTTACATTGTAAGGGATTCCGAGGAACCACAAAATTTTATCGCTATAGAGAGATTTATCATTGTATCGGATATTCTTAGGAGCGTAGCCAGGGAGTGGCTGATAAGGCTGCAGCCATCCCCCGAAATGAGTAAACGTTAGGATATGAAGAAAATTACATTTTTGTGGATAAATTTTTGTTGAGGAAAATTCAAAATTTCGGAGGTTGGGCAGGCCCGCCATAGTCTTTCCTCTGGCTAAGCTCTTAGTTTCGTTATTTAGCAATGTGTCAAAAAAAAAAAAAAAAATGTTTTCTTCTTAAATCAATTTTTTCTAGTTTTAGTCATGACAAACGGTTGAATAACACCGTCAAAGTATTCTTTTCTTGAAAAAGAAGACTCGATCACTAACACTCCCTGTTTTTGTCAAGCTGGCAAATTATGCTCTAGCTGGTTTTTATAATTTCGTTCAAAAATTAACTTGAAACTTCCGGAGACATAATCTATATTTGGGCTTTTTTACGAAATTTATAACACACAAGTATTGCAAAATTTACACCCTCCCTCTCTGCGCCAATCGTGTACAGGGATATGTATCGTTACATCGATGGGAGGTTACATTGAAAGGAAATTCCGAGGGACCACAAAATTTTATCGCTATGAGAGATTTATCGTTGTATCGGAGCGTAGCCAGGGAGTGGCTGATAGGGCTGCAGCCATCCCCCCAGAATGAGTGAACGTTAGGATATGAAGAAAATTACATATTTGTGGATAAATTTGAAATTTCTTGAGATGGAGGAACAAGATTTGATATGGGTCTTGTTTGTACAGTCGACAAGACTTGATATCCAAAGAAAGGTCTCCTTGATAAATTTGAGGTTCAGATACGGACCTAGGCCAAATTAAAAAATCTTTTCTAATGTGTTTGTCCATCTGGAAAGATCATAAAAAAATCACACATCGAGTTTGAAATTTTAATGCTTTCTTTTCTTTAATTCATTTTTTATGCGAACACTTTCAGGCAAAATAAAGGGGGGGGGGCAATCAATTCCCCCTCCCTCCTAGAAAAAAAGATAGATCGATTTTTATTAGTTATATTGCATTCTAGATTTTGAGTTCTCAGCCACCCCCTCGAAAAAAATTCCTGTCTACGCTACTGGATATCCTTATATCGAGGTTTTACTGTATACTGTAAAAGTCTAATTTGGAAAAGATTTTGCGATATTACGACATTGGCTCACTTTAAAACAAGACGAAAACAAACTGACTGAGTGCTAATTTTTCCTCATTCCGAGTCTCTTCCCTGATTTGGAAGTTTAGTGAACAAACAGTATGGCCTAGACTCGCATAGATTTAGTAGCTACTAAACCTATTGTTTAGTTACTAAATTTAGTAAAGTCGATTCAGATAGACTTGGGGCGGAGATACTAAACACGTGAAATTAAAGCACGTGAAACCTAAAAAGCTAGTCTGCTGACAACAAACATGACAACATAAACAACAGCAAACGTTCATGAGTGGTCTACTAGCTTCTCTGTTAACTTATCCCTCCATTTTCCCTGATTTCCCTTGGTGTTGGTCACGTAATTTAGTACTACAAGTACCTGAATTCCTATTTACTCACATTTAGTATCCCCGCTCACTTACTAAGTTAGTGACTGAACAATAGGTTTAGTAGCTACTAAAACTATATGAACCTTAAGGCTCGTGTGTATTAACTTCGGAAGTCGATCGCCGCAAATTTATTCTATGGGGTAAACGGCCTTCCCTATTATTCTATTTCCAAACGAACTATTGCATATTTTTCACCCTTAATCTGAAAACATTGATCTATGTTTATAGTTTAACAGAACTCGCCTAAACCAATTAGAAGTACGTTAATTACATGCATGTAACATTGAAAATAACATGGAAATTTGTCAAAAGGGAAAACCTTCTTGCAAGAGGGGGCGGAGTTTTTGACAGTTTGGGTGGTGCGAGTCGGGGAGACCACAGGGGATGAAACGGGTATTGTATGCTGCCTTTACAGCTTTTGCTGGAGATTTTCAGATAAGTATTTGTATACCAACCCCAAATTTGCTCATGAACGTCTTTCACCTTCAACCAAATGAAAAATATTTTTTTTTTTTTAATATTAGTTTAAAAAATGTTCGTTGAATTAATGTGTTTAATTTAAAATTTGTCTTCAAATTACTTCTATTTGTTAGTGAAAGGTATTATTTTCCACAAAACCAGTTTATTTTAAATAAAAACATGCAGATAGTACAGATTTAGTTGAGCTTGGTTATAGCGTCATTTAAACACCATATAGTATTTTATGAAACTATAACCTAGTGACGCTATAAGTGAGCTTCTGTTTTATCAGAGAGATATGCAGAATATTTTGTCGTTATAAAATAATTGTTATAAACAAATTCAACTGCATTTTTACCCCCCTCTCCTGCAATCTAAAATTATGGGTCCGCATTGCTTCGCCGGCCCTTTGCAATGTGCGAGCAGGTTAACTTTTTCTTTAATAAGATTGTGTTGAAAAGTGTTTTATAATATAATGGATGGGTTTGAAATGATTAATTTTTCACGCTTCTCATATTTTTTTATTTGACTAATATCAGTACCTTTTGTTGGAAGTTCGTGAAATTTTTAGTAATAGGACTGACAATTCATAAAGATTAAATTGCAGTTCTCGAACTTCACTAAATGCTGAAACATTAACGAAACAGTACAGGAAGCAGGAAAAAATTTGTGTGACCTTGAGGGTATTGCCATTAAAAATAAAATGTCCATCATACTTTCACACTTATATGTGAAAAATTTTGAATTTATGTTTTAGCTTTTATAAACTAAAAAATTACTGGACGAATTGCAGCATTTTTATAGACCAAAAGCTGCTTGTAAGGCTTACTGTATTTTTGTTTAGCAGAGTACACATTTATCTCTTATATAGACCTTTTAAGAGTATCTTATCTTATCTTATTTATACCTTTTTTATATGGTATTGATTAAATAAATAACCCGAATCTGAAATTCGCGATTGTTTTCAGTTTTTACGGGTCGAACTCAGATCTGTGGTGGGTTCAGAAAATAAGGGAAAGGCGTGAGCGACTCAAAGTAAGAATGAGAACTAACAGGCTGGTGATAAAGTATTGTTCCACACACTTCCCTTTAGATCCGCCACTTATTCAGCTAATTTTGGGAGCAGTAATATGTAGAAGGTAATCATCACTGCTTGTCATACATGAGGTGAAAAAAAAATTCAGTATTACAGGTGAAACAGATATATAATACTTGATTAATTGATCAGATGTTTTTTCTTTTCAGTTTAAAATTTAAATTATGTGTGTTTTGTAACTCAAAAAAAGTTTTTTTTTATTCCGGGACCGTCCCTTAGCTCGAAGGCTTGGAGCTCTTATCCAGTAGTAGTTAGCCCTTTGTCAAAAACCTACGTCTTCAAATACAGTGTGAAAAAGATTAATTATTGTAAAAGTACAATTGGTTATATAATCTTTCCATAATAAATGAAATTACTGCGAACTATTGAACGTAGGATGATATTAATTTTCAACAATTGTTGAGCCCTACGAAAAATATTCATAAAACAATATCCTTTCTTGAATCAAGCTGTTTTTATAGTTTGAAAAATACTATTTTTATATTAGTTTTGGATATAAGGCTTTAGAAATACCGTCTGTCTGGGATCTAGAAAAGATTTTTATGATTTGTAAATAAATATAACTTTAATCAACTTTACAGAATGTAACATGTGATTATTTTTATAGATTTCATTCATGTTCTCAATATATAATGCTTAATTTAAGTATTAACTGCCCCGAATTCTTGTTTATAAAAGAATTATTACATTGTAATTGAAGATCTTGGTTCGACAATACGTCAATAAAGTTTTTCATAAAACATTTTTTTTTTCTATTTTCATGTATGTAAATGAAAGGAAACATCGAATATATTTCATACAACATTAAAGTTTATTAAAATAGTATGTTTAAAAAACCCCATCATTTTATGTATAAGTACTATTATAATCAATAAATATTTAATTCTGTGAATAAAAAAAATGAACGATGTATGATAAAAAGTTTAGTATCTAAATAGATATTTTTTATTTCCATTTCTAAGAGAATATATGTAAAACTTTACTTGCTGAATTATAAACTAAAGGTAATGTTTTGTGCATTATTAATGGGATTTTTATCGTAAACATTTTTGTAAATTTTTTTATATTTATTTAAATGTTATTTTATCAAGCTGTTTTAATGTAGACAATAGTCAACAGAAATTTTTCTAACATTTGGAAACTGATCAAGTTTGTTTACTGTGTACGGTAGATTTACATTTTAATTGTATATAGTTCCCAAATCAATTATAATAATTATAAATGAAAAAGGTCTCATTTTAATTTTTTATCAACATATTTTAAGTCTCATTTTTAAATATAAATTATTTAAAAAGTCATAAACATTCAGATACATTTTGTGTGAATATTTTTATTCGAATTCAGATATCTTGATTACGTCAAATCTGTACACGAGAATCTATAAATTTTCAGTTCTTTCACTTTACTGTTGTCATCAAGCTATATTTACTTTTGAGTATTGTACTACTGCCTATAAATCACTATCAGTTTCTTTAGTAATTTTTTAAAGATATGTTAGGGAGAGTTTATGGAAATGCTTCCTGTCCTGTCCGAGACATAGAAGATGTTATTATGATTTATGAATAAATGTAAATTTAAATTTTTAAGAATGTAACGTGTAATTTTTTTAAATTTTTGACATGTTTTTAATCGATAATATTTAAATTTCAAAGGTACTTTTCCGTTTTGGGGATGCCATGAAAAATTTGCCAAAATGTGCTATAATGAGCAGAGATATGCATAATAAGTTTTATAATATTCTGCTCCTCATATTTAAAGTTCATAATCGTACTTGCTATTTTAAATAAGGTATTATCAATATAAGTGAGTTACGCATTAAGTTACATTCACATATGATGCATGTAGAAGCGGCTATAACCCTGTAGCTATGGGAAAATAAGAGTGTGTGGCATCTTCCCCCTATATTTGGGGAAGACACCACATGGCTCAGAAATAAATGAAATGAACTTTAAAATTTGTTTTTTTTTATTTTAACACTGTATATTAGCGCATAAAATATGAATGCAATTAATGATAATAATAATTATTGTTATTAATTAAATGCAATTAAGGATAAGAATAAAAACTCTAATTAAAACCAATAATAATTAAAATTAATAAAATATTAGTAATTGAAATTATTAATAATTAAAATTATTAAAAAATTGAAACAACTATTATTATTCCCATATTACTTTAATTAACTTCACATATAATATTGTTACATAATATTATACATTTGGTATAATATCTGCATTATGTTTTATATATTTTCTTATGCTTTCTTTAAAGGCATTTTAATAAATAGAATTCATATTTTATTACCATACACAGACAATGCCTCGAAACTACAAAAGAAAAATGGATCGAGCTTCTTAGTCACAATCAAATTCAAAAAGAAGAATTCTATGACAGAAATTTATTTATTTTGTTTTTCTATAGTTTAGTTAATTCACATTTAATTTTGTATTGTTTGTCTTATTTTTCATTTCCTGTGGTGTTATTGCATCTTACCCCATAACTGGTGGCATCTTCCCAATATATATGGGGAAGCACGCCACACTTACGTGACTTTCTTTAGCATGAAATTTCTTTTTTATTTTCATCCCAATACCACTCCCCTCCCGTTGGCTACGCTACTGCTCTACATACAACAGCCAAATGATGGTTATTTTTTAACTGTCCACTATTTCTTTCTTATTTCCGAAACATATTAGCTTGAAATCTAAAATTTTTATTCACATTTAAACGCCTGCATATGTAAATATACTGCAATTTTAAATACACTAGGGGCCAAGGCCCCCAGACTCGCTACGCTCGCTTTTCATATGAGGCATTCGGCCCCTAATAAGGCTTATTCGTAAAAAAACACATAATTTCAACAGACAAAACCCGAAGATTGGATCAGATAGAATGTTACTGAGCTACACATTGCTTGGTTCTTGCATGTTCATTGGTACATAAAAATTTAAACTTCACACTACAGTAGACCCCCCTCTCCCTCATAACACGGAAGATATTTTGTTATGGAAATCCGTGTTGTACGGATCCTGAGCTATACTGCACCTGGAGTGCGGACTCCGCTTATATTCGCTGGAAAAATTATTTGTACTCCTCAGAAACACAATATTTAATGTTGCCATTCAAAGGTTATACTAATTAGGAGCTAAAGCGTAATAAAATCAGAACATCTGTTTCAGCTGTATTTTTAATAATGTAAAACCTATTGGACACCTTGCGAATTGGCCACCCATGGCGATTTTTCATTATTGGGCGACTTGCGTACATGTAAAGTTAATAAAAGCTACGGAACAGATAGAATAGCCTGCCACCCATGGCGACTTTTCATTATTGGGCGATTGACACATACTCACAACCTATATTGACTGTTCATTTAAGGTTACCGGAAAACCGTTATCCATACTTTCATTTACATAATCGTTTGCAGATTGGCGCACTTAACACCACGAATTATACCATCTCGTCGCGCTAGCCAATATCCAAAGTGTACTATAACTGCTATAATGGCATAGTTAACGCCAAATATTTCTACTGGTAGCCAATAATCCAGCTGGACGAGAACCGGCTTTAAAATAATCTGCATTTTAATTATTTTTCATTTTCAAGATATTAGTTATCCTGTTTTGGAAAAAACGAATCATCGCTCATTCTAAACTCCTGTTGTCTAAGCGAACTTACTATTTGAAAATGGTCAACTCTGTGTAACACATTTTGAGTTACTTATTTCATATAGTTTTTATTTTGGCGTAAAATGGGCGTCATTCTAACTCATGTTTGTCAATTTCACGCGATTCTAGATACTTGGAAACGCTTTGTTGCAAAGGAATGAATGATTTTATGGCAAATCTGGCAACCATTCTGTTTATTTTTTCAGTTTTTTATTAATATCTTCTAAAATAATTCGATTTTCGAAATTTAACTTAGCTCATCAGGTTCCTCGGAATTTTTCGAATCTGTGGGCACCTTAGTCGAAACTTAAATCCCCACGGTTTAGGAGGAAATAGGCCAACAAGCTTTGACAGCGTCATTTACTTTCTTTTAGAATAGAGAGATACCCAAATTAAATTTCATGCTGTTCTGGAAACTCGCGGAATCTTTTCGCAATCGAAAGATTTCGTTTTGTGTACACAGCTATTCTCATGTCCATGCAAACGATCTATTTGTGAAAAAAAAAAAAAAAAATCATAATAAACTGTGTAATCTGGAAAATCTCTTTTAAACGAATTTGAATCCCAATTGTATGACGACCTATTCACTTGAAAAGGGTCATTTTGTCACGCAAATGATTTACTTTTTTGACTCTCGGAAATAAAATGGTGCTGAAAATAGCGAAAAATCGCTTAAAAAGGAGGGAACGGGTGGATTTTCCGATTTTTAAAGAAGCGCAGATTGTTTTCTATATTTTTATACATGATCATGAAAATTTTCAAGCGGATCGTGGAAACGGTGAAGAATTTATTAGGCTTTTTGTGTTAACTTTGTCAATTTCACGCGATTCTAGATTCTTGGATTCAAATACAGATTCGGAACAATTAATAAATAAATAAAATCACACAATGTTAGAAAAAAAAGAACTTTCTATAAGGCGCGATTTCTCTGCTCTTTTTCGCGAATCAACTTGCGGGCGGCAAAAGACCCTAGCGTGCAGTGAATGAGTGCATAATGGCGGAGGAAACTATTCTTGCCAAAGCAACAGTCTGACTGAACGCCAAATCGCCACTTTTCGTTTCGATCGCACCCGCCACGCCAGCGTCCCTTCGTTCGTTGGCGGGAGGCGAACGACGAAGGAAGAACACTGGCATGCCTGTAATTCATTCTATTTACTCCCCGCCCTCGGCGGACCCTCCCTTCTGAGCGCGGGCCCCAAACAGAAAAAAGTGCAATACTGATAGATAGCACTTGAATGAAGTTTGACACGTACAAAATTTTTTGCAGCTGCAACTGCGCCCCAGAAGGATTCAAAACACTTCATTTTAAATGGAGTTCTCAAAATTTTTTGCGTGAGGGTTCCCGATTGAACGAGGGATTCATTAATAGGAATGACGCATATGAATGAATAGATCAGTATTTTATGAATGCATTCATTATCAATCATAATGAATGAATCATAACACCATACCTCCCTCCCATACCCCGAAAGTGAACACATTCTATTATGGATCGGTTGCACCCTAACCCGCGCCGCCACTTCTCTTGAGACGGGCGGGCCCCTCCCTCCTAGTCCGGGCCTGAAAGAATTTTTCTGTAACTTGAGTGGAAAACTTTTTCTTTAAATTGTAAAAATTGAGTAAAATGCAATTTTTTTAAAATTTAACTTAAATTATTCGGGGGGGGGGGGCTCAGCCCCAAGTCATACTTGATTGGGGGGCTTGAGCCCTATGGGCCCATATAACTCTATGCCTAGATATGATAATTTTAAAAACACAACTTACCTGTCTTGGCTTTATTGGCTTTCTGAAGATAAAATTGAGCCGAGCAGTAGATGCTATAAGAAATGCAAGGTAATAAGTGCAGAACAGTTAGTCCCGCCTCTGCGCAAAATGCATGCGCGCTGATGAGTCCAAGATATTATATAATCAGCTCTAAACCAGTGGTGTAGTCGAAGGGGGACGCCGTCCGCCTACTTTTTCACTCCAGACCATACGTCCCCCCACTTTTTATCCTTTTTATTCTCAAGGGGGACGCTCATTTACAAGTTTTTTTTTTCTTTAATTCTGTGAAGAAATTAAAATTTTCGTTTCGCTCGCGCGAGAGCATGTCCATCGTTATAAAAATCAAAAGGAAACTTTTGGCTGCTTGAATAGATTTTACAAATGCGATTGTAAAGGATTCTTAGACACTTCAGTAGCGAAATCATATCCATAAGAATAGAACAGATTATAATCTTCCCGAACGTACTCTTGGTAAAAAATGCCTCTCCAAACGGCAGAAAAAGTGAAAAAAATCGGGGTAGCGAATAGTCACGTACCAACCCAAAAGAAAATCTGTCACTTTGACATTGGATTGTTGCCTCACCTTGACACAGTGGTTATGTCACTGGAAATGGTAGACGGGCAAAGTGTGAAGGTCCCGGGTTTGGGTCCCATCGCGCGTCCGTCAACCTAACCGGAGTTTTCCGTGGATTTCTCCGGAAATTTGCGTAAATACACGTTACGACCCCTTAGAAAGAAACCCACGGAGGGTACCTCCCTTGTGTTGTCTTTCTGACGAGGATTTATAAGCGGGTTTTCGAGCCAGGCACACAAATCCGCTATAAGTACGTGTTCACAATAACAATAACAATAACATTGGATTATTGACAAATGTAAATGGAAAAAATTAAGTAGGTACCATCGCGCGTCCGTAAAAGTTCGGAGTTTTCCGTGGTTTTCTCCGAAACTTTATGTGAATACGGGTTAGGACTCCTTAGAAAGACCCCCACGGAGGGCACCTTCCTCCTTGTGTTGTCCTTCTGATGAGGGCGTCGAGCCAAGCAAACAAATCCGATGTACATGTTCACGACAACAAATTAAGTAGCTTACACAGTTGACCAAAAAGACTTTGTTTAGGACTATTAACAAGTAATTAATAATTTAAGAATGAGTTCATTTTAATTAATTAATAAACAAATGATGGTTAAATTAGTTTTATTGGTTGTTTAAGGAATAATTACATTTAATGAATCCAATAAGTTTAGGTGAAGCTTCGTCAAAAATGAGCGTCCCCCCACTTTTTTTTCTTAGGACTACAACACTGCCAATCAGAATCTTGTATCGTAAACTGACGGCATTTCAGTGGCGGCATTTCATGGCATTTCAGTGGCGGCCCGTGGTCAAAACTGTTAGTGCAGCCGGAAGCGTATGAGCCCCCCCCCCTTCCTCTGGACAGGAATGGAAAATCTTTGTTATTGAATTCGAAAACTGGTGGATTAAGCCCTCACCGAGGAAAAAAAAAAACAGAAATTACATAAAAAATGTAAGAGATCCTATTTTACTTCCATAAAATGGACATCAACTTCAACCAGCCGCTCTTATCCTCAAAATTGCATTCATCCGTGTCTGATTCGAAAGTTTCCTTAGAATTTTCTTTTGTAACGATAACTTGAGAAGAAAAGAAAAAAAGAAGAAAACTTACTTATATTTTATAAGTCAAATCAATCCTCCTTTCTTTTAAACTTGCGAATCGGTCAGTGATGCCCTCATAAAAAGGAGTTTTTTTTAAATTCAGATATCCATAATTTTAAAAGTTCTTTAAAATTTCCCATGTTTAAAGAATTTTCTCGCTCGCCGTGTCCTCTCAATGCCAGTTCTTGCTTACTTAAAAACAATACTGCTTTGATGGGTCATTGTCCATTCATACGCGTCTATTCAGGCATACCTCCTTGATAAATTCAGCAATATAAAGTCGAGAGTTTTCCGAACATATATTCTCCTTACCCCCTCCCTCACTTCTCGAGCCAATCAGTGAGTCGAATTCACAAAGTGCTGCCGACGTTTCAAAATCTTTGATGAGCTGAGTCTAGCTGCGTACCCCCATTATAGCGTACATAGAAATCTATGATAGCGTATGCCGGAGGGACTGCTTACGTAATCGTTGTCATGGCAACGGTGCTGCCAATTTTCTTATCAGCGCTCTGGGCTGAACCAAAGATTTTCCCAATTGAATTGCGGGAAGATTAAAGTGCTTTTTTTCTGAATGAGCGATCCGGCCACAATACGGTTTTTTTGTTTGGTTTTTTTTTTTTGGAGATATTTTTAATTTACCGTAGGAATTCCCTAATTCTAATCTGAATTTAGGAAAATTAGTAGAATAAATTATTTTAAAGTATGTGCTGATAATTTCAAGTGCAGCCCGGCTGTACTTGCTGTATCCCACGAGCCACCACTGCTGCATTCAAGGTATATTTCAGTATCTGTAAAGGCCGCTTTCCAGATCGAGAGGGAGTCGCGGGCCGCTTGGCCAATTATCACATGTAAGCAATACATTTTTCACACCGAGAAGAAAGAAGGAGATACTCAGGACAATAGGTAATTGGGGACAGTGGATAATATTGCGGTTTTTACACTTGTGGTTTCACACCCTATCTATTGTTCGGTAGAGGACACCCCCATGTGTCGCCTCCAGTCGCAGCTTCCTAACCATGTCAAATTTCCCCGTTCAAATACGTTGTAGCCGGGACGGTCTCTGGGTCTCGGGCAGAGGCCTTTAGACGGATTGGGGAGAAAAGTGCCCCCCATTGTGTACTTGGCGTGCTTTTGTGGTTTCACGGGTTATCCTTTGTCGGCGAATCCTTTGACGAGCTATCGATGGAGGAAACACAAGGATCTTGCGCAGTTTCAATTAAGTGATATCTTAGGGCCAGGAAGTAATGTTTCGAAAATTTTTCGGGAGGGGGGGGGGGATACGCTATTTATTAAACTGTGTGTTTATGGATGGTTAACCATTACCCTTGAGAAATTTGGCGTTTATGTACTGCCTAAACCGAACTTACATTAGAAAACAAGTATTTAATTGTATGTATTTCCAACTGTATAGATTTTACTGAAATAAAGAAATTATTTTCTTTCTTCCTTTTCTAATTCATTTTTACACGCGAAAATTTTTAGATAATTATAAAAAAATATAATAATATATCCTCACCCTTCCCTCAAATAAATAAATAAAAACATAATATGTATATAGATTTTTAAAATTATATTCCATTGCAATTTTTGTGTTCTTAACCAGCCCCCCCGGAAACAAAATCCTTGCTACGCTATTTCCAGATAGAACTGTGTGTTGAGAATGTTTTACCCCAGCCTAAGGAGAATTTAAGTTTCTTATTTCAATATCAACTCTTAATGGAGTTGGGGAAAGTATAACATATTTTTCCTTCTCCGTTTCGTAAGATGGTGTTTTTATAGTAAGGGGTACAATAGGTTGGGGGTATAATTTGAGAAGCAAAGAAGTTACTCGGTGCTTTTTTTAGAAATTAATATGCACGAATCTCTCCTTGTTACTGTTTTCTCTTAGAAAAGTAAGCATATCAGTTACATGTCAATTTCGATATGGAGACAAAGCCGAATGAAGCAAACATGAGGTGGCTTATTCTACGAAACTTCTCAACTTGATCGTATTTGTGGGGGGACTGTATATTAGGGCGGAGCGTAAAAAAAAAAAAAAAAAAAAAAAAAAAAAATTGATTTTGTTTTTGCCCTAGTGCTAAAAAGTTGTGTACTGGTGGGTAGGTCACATGTGCAAAATTTTAAAGAAAACAAAAAATATCTTCCGGTTCCAAAATGACCATGTTTTTTTAACAGATTTCTATTATAAATGCTTTTTTCTATTGTTTTGTACGCAGCTCGTCATTTTGTTTATAAATAAAACTCAGAATTATAAATAAAATGTCAGACCTAGTACTCAGAATGAAAAACAAAAGAAAGTTACCACAAATAGATTGTAGTTAGTGTAATGCGTGCGCAAACGTAGATGTTCTGCTGTTTTCACTGTCCAGTCACAATCAAGGTCTCCTTCATTTAGAGGGGGAATTCCATTTCGTATTTTTATTCAAGAGTGTTTCTCTTTGCTTTTGTTCTCGAGCTAGTGATTATTTTTTATAATCGTGCATTCTAAATTAGTTAAATATTAATAATACTGTATGATTTAGCAATTATTTGAAAGAAAACAATAATGCAGAATAGAAGCAGTGTATTTTTCCAGTGTTTGGCGCTCCAACAGAGTGAAGTTGTCATATTTTGCCAACATATAGGGATGCAATGAAATATTATTTGTTGGTGCGAATTGATTTTAAAGAAAAGTTGAACAAAAACAATCCAAGTACTTCAGAAATCGCAGATAAAATTCCAGAGAGAATGGAAGAAGTTTGGCGCACAGCATCTCTGCCATTTATTTAACGCCAACGTATGGTACAGATGCTTCGATCATACAATGAAAAATACAAGAACATAAAGAAATATTTTGGTGTGAAAAAACTGACAACCTCAACTTTAGAAACGAAGCTTATAACCTCCCAGAAAGACCCTGAGAAGCTAATAAATGTTCTTGGCCAAATTCTAAAAGAGTTCATGAAATTGAAAAACCTCGTCTTATAGACTAAAGAATACTTAGGCAAATGTTCATAGGTGCAGTTGATTTAAAAGAAACTTTAAAAATGAGAAAGCGAGCCGATAGAAAGCAGAAAGAGACAGAACGAATGATTCTTAAAAGAAACGTTTCTTTATCTTCTACTCAGTCTAGGATCTCTACTCCTGATCAAGATTCTGATGAAGATTATCGTAATTCTGATAATGACATGGATTGTTTCAAGCCTTCCTCTCATACAGCCAGTTTGATACAATCTGAAAGGAAAAAGACACCACTTTCAAACCTATACGCAGCACTTATAATAATACCTCCAGCCTCATCTGAAACTCCAGTTTTACCACAAGCTATAGCTACTGCTGCGTATCGGATTCCTGCGTATCGTTCCTTTCAGATTGTATCAAACTGGCTGTATGAGAGGAAGACAACTGTAACGAAGTACCAAATTTTATAAAATTTGGTACTTCGTTACAGTTGGTGTCACTAATGAAAACCCTCTAAAAGAATTTTAAAAACAATATTTCTTTTTGAGCTAGTGTTTAATAACTTGTACAAACTCTCAAATGTAAAATTAGATTTTCAGAGTAGCGCTGAAAGACGGGAATAGGTATTTTTTTTAAAATTGGTATGTTGGTCCTTAATACATTCCAACATTTCATCAATATTTTGGGTAATTTAAAACTGTTCGTAGAACGAGTTCGAATACGAGAGCATTATGCAAAAAAGAAAAAAAGCTATTAAGTATAGCAGCATCATTCGTTATATTACATTTAAACTTTGTAGAAATAGATATAGTGAACAATAATACAAAAGTAGTAGAAAAAGTCCCAACAATACCCCCCCCCCAAAAAAAAAAAAATTCAATTTAGCGAATTCAGACAGTTCAGTTGGTGTCCCCCACATCTCGCCGACTCTTATCTGTACAAGCGTGCACCGATTTCCACCCCTCCTGTTTTCCCTGTTCAAACTTTCCTCTTTCGTTTCTAACAAAGACATTAAAATACTCGTATTCTAATATCTTTGGTTTCTAAGGGATTTGTTCCTATGGTTCTCCCCACACACTTTACCCATACACTTTACTTCCTCTCCCCCCTCCCTCCCCCTCTCTGGGGAAAAAAGAAAAGCCTGCTTGTCGTTTATTGGACCCAGATAACATACACGTGTCGATTATCTGTGTTTGATGAAAACTAAAAAGCCTATACATTTTACATTATTGTAATTATTTAATAAATTAGTAATGTGAATTATGATATTAATATTAGAAAAAAAAAGTGTATACCGATCTAACTAAATTTCGACGTAAACCGACTCAAAAATAATTTTTAGTATCTGTTCAAAATTTCAGATTTTGACGTTCAGTGTGCGATTTTATATTAATTTAAATTATCTATTTCGAAGAGTGAAGGGGGGTCCATACATGAATGACAATTTTTTTAAATTTTAATAAATATAATATTCTTTTTATATTATTGATATTGATACTATATTATATTATTGAATATAATATTATTTTATGACATAAAATAGGTTTTATTTCATCGAAATAGGAGTTTTCATTAACAATTTTAATTTGAATTCAAAATTGTCCATAAGTGTGAGTATTCTAAAAAAAAAAAAAAAAGTTATATTTTATGCTATTAAATGTAGCAAATTAAATTACATGTTATTTGTAAATGAATCACATCTGTAACATTGTTATACGACGAATGACGAGGCGAAATATTAAAGATAAAAGCAAGTGGGACTTTTTTTGTTTGTAAAAAATACTTAAAAAATAATTTAAAGACAAATTTTTAAAAGAAAAAATTTAATTCATTAGGGACAATTTTCAAATGCCTTCTACTTCACTTCTAACTTCTCTTCCGCCTTTATGTTTTTTTGGGGGGTGGGGGTGCCCCATAGCCCGCCGTGAGTAGAGCGGACCGTCAGATCTATCGTTCGATGTCGCGTATGTCGGTTTTTCCGCTGTAGCATTCTACTTCTAAACAAATTCCTAGACAACCATTCGAGGGAAGTTTGAACAGTGAAAAAGGCTGGTTAAATTTTTAAGATAAGAAGTTGGCGACCTGAAGCAAGGCCCTCTCGAATAGTACAGGCCAGGACAGCGTTTTCACCGCTAGGGGAAAGGGGGGAGTCATCTGAATGTACTGTATATTCACAGAAAAACGCAAGTCGCGCATTTTCGTACACCCAAAACTTACCATATTTTCACTTATTTAAAGGGGGGAAATATTTAATAAAATTGGTGAACTCTTAAATTTTTTTATTTGTATTAGTCAGTGTTTCAGGTTAATTTATCGGTGTTTCCTGTCTTAATTTAATAAAATGTTGTCACATAAGGTTTCAATTTACAGAGTTACTAATGCTAAAATGAACTTATAATAACGTGATTAGACTGATTAGAATTCAGCAGTTGATGAGAGAGAAGAATTACTTATAGACAAAATCAAACAGTTAATGCATCCTTTCTTGATTTGGACAGAAAACAAACTGAAAACGAATATCAAGGTATTGAAAGACGATGGTACGAATCTCAAATAAAATAAATACCACACTTTTAGTTGTAAATGACAAGTAGATGTTTATTATTAGAAGATAGGTAGCTACATTAATAATAGCTAAAATTTGAATACTATACTTAATGACCTTTACCTTTTTTCCAATTTAATTCATGATTATGATCAAAATATCACAGATTTAAATAAGTAATAAATGACTCAAGTTCAGAGTAAAAATATTTATTTAGAAAAAATATAAATTTAGAAAATTACAAGTAAAAGTTACATTTCAAACATAATAATACATATATCGAAAATTTCATAGCGATTATTCTTATGTCATTATTTTTTAGCTGTATACAAATGTTTCTCGAGTAAATCATGGGAATTAAATCTGCGATTTGTTTGGGAATCTATTATAAAATAATATATCAGCTTTGACACTTTTGTTATACATCTATGCAAATAGGTACTTTAATATTTCATACTGATTTATTACCCCTTCCCCCACAAAATAATAATAATAAAACAATGCTGGTTTAAATCATGTTAATTTTTTTTTTAAATCTTTCTTTCATTTTTTCTCACCTTTTATATTTCTTTCCTTTTTCGTACACTGAATGGTTTCGTTAAATTGTTTTGAATAATTACACAAACATATATTTGCAAAAAATCTGAATAATTTTGTGTACAAGAGGAAATAATAGAGTTTTGTATTCAGAACACTGATCTGTTTATAAAATTCCACTTATTTCCATGCCTGACAACAGAGATTTAGAAATACTGAAAACTGATTTTTACATTCATTCAATTCATTTTACTATTCCCCTGAGACAATTTTCTTGAAACACAGAAAAGACGAGCTTAAGATATCTATAACAATTGTAGTCGGAAATTTTAGACCACCCCTATTTAATCCGCTTAAGTAAGTATATTCGTCATCAATTTCCAAATCAATATATATAAGAAAAAAAAATTAAGCACAATTCACATGATAAACCTATAGCTTTTAAGCACAATAACCACCAATGTATATTAGTACTTTAACCCATTTATGCCTAGCGTCCCTTTTTGGACGGCATTTTAGCTATTAGTCGAAAACGTTATTTATTTTCCTAGCCTTTATTCATGAGCATCGAACCTCAACTCTACAAAATATTTTAACATGACCAGTAGGATGTTGATATTTCGATTTTATGCATAATGATTTTAAAAGAAATCATCCTTTGTTCGAGAAGTTGACGTCAGAAATTATCTATATTTCTGTTATCAGTAAAAATCGAAGAAAGTCCCAAAAATATCCAGGCACAAATGGGTTAACATCATTTTCTGACAAGTTTTCTATATTCAAAATTTCCAAAAGAGGTTCAAAAAAGCATACATCGACGTCATTTAAAACTTGATCTTGTCTGTGATTAGAAATAAAATCTTTAATTTTTATTTTTCCATAAATTTCTGAATGAAGTTTTAAAATGCTTTTGATTCTCAATTTTTTTCTCCTCTAAAATTTGCTGCACTGTCACATAGTAATTTGAGCCGGCCATTCCCCTATATTGTCCGAATCGACTTTCTAAATTATCAGTTTGGAACTTTCCAGTCAGGATATATTTTGCTTTTAGATTTGTGAGGGCATAGTTTATCAGCTCAACAATCGTCTTAGTCGTATGGGAAAGAAAATGTTTCTGCAGATAAGCAGCCATGTCTTGCTTTTCGTTTAAATTTCTCCCATAAACTAACCCATACCACATATTGATTTAAAAAGTTTAATCTTTCGTCATTTACAGATACAAATGGTTCAGCATCTTTTAAGCGAATATGAAACCCTTTTCTGGGATGTTTAATATTCATCATTTGCCATCATCTATTTATAATATCTATGAAAACCACAATTGATAAATTATCGAAATTGTTTTGATCAGAGGAGAATAATTTTAGTGAGACAAAATTGGTACTGTTAAAAATTTTCAAGGCCAATTTTACATTCTGTTTTACGATGCTGGTCGGGTAAAGAGCTTTATTATTCAATTTAGGGGCAGTTTTTAAAATGCTACTTTTTTCTATTTGATAAATATTTTCAGGGTCAGAGAATTATGTTTTTAGCATTTCATTGTCATTCTCGGGATTGGAAAAATAAAATGTTTCATAAATTTTTGAAATCCAGTAATTTCTTATACTTTTAATTAAATGAACACTATCTACACATAAAAATTGCATAAGGGGCCGTCTCATATTAAAATCCGCATCAACTTTTTTTCCCCCAGTAGCAACCCCTAAATTTTACTTCATAATTCAAAAATTTAGCTCATTTTAACCCAGGATACCCATTTTCAATACGGTTGGACGATATTCGCATAGCAAACGGTTAAACGGAATAGAATTCGACGTTCTGCTGCGCCACCTGGTGGCAAGTTAGAGGAAAACGGATAGCATAAAAAGCTTCTCCATGATAAAAGACTTAGGTGAACCAAATTTCATGGTGCAATGGTGCTCAACGGTGCTGGAGTTTTTCAACCTCATACACTCATACCAACATTCATTTTTATCTATAACCAGTGTCATTATATATCCCAGTCTCAAATAAAATCCAGTTTCAAATCTAAGCCTCGCCAAAGTGCCAGCATACGCCATTTTGCAAGCGTTTTTTCAGGAAATCATTCGAAGCATTGACTTAGCAGCAATAATATATGGGAAATGGTTCGACCGCGAAAAAGTAAAGCAAGCCTTTATTTGAAAAGTTGAATCCCTTAATACAGCCGAATTTTTTAAAATTATCAAGTATAACGTGTTTTATTCATCATTACTCCGATGTACTAAATGAGAAGATTTCAATTTTCTGAAATTTGGCGGAATTCCCCAACTTAAATCAATGTACTCATTTGGCGAGAATTCTGGAGATAGATCAATTGAAATCCCTTAATAACTGCATTATTTCTTCACGGATCATTAAAATTTAACGCTGTATTCTAATAAAACCTTTGCACTTGTTTTCAAAAATCTATTTCCTTAAGCTCTCAATAAATTGCGCCAAGCCGAAATCTGTGCAAACCGCTAGAACTCACTTTCACAAAATCGGCATTTGAGCCATTTTATTTTTTCGCCAAACTAAAATAATTTACCTATTAGCCTCGGAAATCTTCAATTCTTATTGTTTTGCGTGTAAAGCATTACATTCCTGCTCTGATTTCCCATGCACACGATATTATAATTTAAAAAAAAATAACCTTACGAATATAAACTGACAAAAAAAAAATCATTATTATTCTTTTATTTTTACTTTGAGAATTTAAAACATTTTATTCGGCAAAATCGCCACACATGGCAACCACGATCCTTATTTCACATTTTTTTCACTACAGGGGTTACAATTACGGAAAGCTTTTTGCGTGAATAGCATAAAAAATCTCTTAAATTCCGGGAACGGGTGGACTTTCAAAGTTTTAAAGTGGACTACGATTTATTCTATATTATTTTACATATCTGTGCTAAATTTCAGGCCGATAGGTTCATTTTTGTGAATTTGTATACGAACGACATTTTATTCGGCAAAATCGCCACACATGGCAACCACGATCCTTATTTCAAACTTTTTTCACTACAGGGGTTACAATTACGGAAAGATTTTTGCGTGAAGAGCATAAAAAATCTCTTAAATTCCGGGAACGGGTGGACTTTCAAAGTTTTAAAGTGGACTACGATTTATTCTATATTATTTTACATATCTGTGCTAAATTTCAGGCCGATAGGTCCATTTTTGTGGATTTGTATACGAACGACATTTTATTCGGCAAAATCGCCACACATGGCAACCACGATCCTTATTTCACACTTTTTTCACTACAGGGGTTACAATTACGGAAAGCTTTTTGCGTGAAGAGCATAAAAAATCTCTTAAATTCCGGGAACGGGTGGACTTTCAAAGTTTTAAAGTGGACTATGAGTTATTCTATATTATTTTACATATCTGTACTAAATTTCAGGCCGATAGGTCCATTTTTGTGGATTTGTATACGAATCAAATCCACAAACAAACAAACAAACAAACAAACAGAATTTCATTTTTATTTATAAGATTAACAAAATAAAATTTTACATACTTTAAAACCTAACCAATATAATAAACCTTAACAAATCCACATATTTGGGTGGAAATTTGTAATTTTGAGAAAAATAATTTATATGAATAGATTTAATATAAATTTATCTCTCCACTTTTAACACTTAGTTTAACACTGTTGAAATTTATTAAAATAGGATACACATTGCTGCCTGAATACACAGAACTGCACATAAATAGAATGATACAGATAACTTGCCTGAAGTGGCAGTCCAGGAAGTGTTGACTAGTAGCTGTCCCTACACGGGAAATTTATCAGGACTTGGGAAAGGTCAGTCGGCGAGATATGGGGTGAACCTTCAAGTTTGGGGTCCACCTGGTGTTGGGGCCCGCCCGTCTGCACACAGTTGGACGACCTGGCCAGTCCGCCTTGGTAAATATTATCTTTTTAAGGCTCAAAATGTCAAACTATGTTAATATCACTTTCTTTAACTGTCGCAGACATAAAGGGGAAAATAAATAAACTGTTTTACTATTGCTTATGATCAATGAAAGTAGCCGTGGGAGAGAAAATTTGTGTCGATTGAGGGAACAAACAATTCATTCGACGTCGAAATTTTACTGCACTCGTTCACCCAAAGTTCTGTGGCTCTCGCCCATGACACGGACCGACAAGCAACGGCTACGTTGCATGCCGAACTGCTTCGTCATGGTCGCCGCAGCCAACGCAAGAAACATTCGCTGAAAAATAAATCCTAGTAAATGAAGGCATATCGGCTAAATATAAATGAGACAGGGCACAGGAACGTTTTTGTATTTGAATGAAATGAGTGGTTCGTGTATCAGAAATGGCTTTTGTTAGGGGGGGGGGGGAGTGCTTTAAATCGTGAGCGTCATTCATTACATAATTTTGCGGAATGAATTTATAAGAATCGATGTAGATTACAATTACGACTACGATTATTGTCGGTTTGACAGTTTTTAAAAAGATTATTAGTTATAGGTGGCTTTATAAGACAGCATTTTGATATTAACCCATTTATGCCTATCGTCCCTTTTTTGGGACGGCATTTTCGCTATGAGTCGAAAACGTTATTTATTTTTCCTAGCCTTTATTCATGAGTATTGAGCCTCCACTCTACAAAATAATTTTAACATGACCCAGTAGGATGTTGATACTTCGATTTTTATGCATAACGATTTTAAAAGAAATCATCCCTTGTTCAAGAAGTTGACATCAGAAATTTATCTATTAGTTCTATTATCAGTAAAAATCGAAGAAAGTCGCAAAAATATCCAGGCACGAATGGGTTAATGAAACCGAAAAAAAAATCTGGATTAATATAATTGTATCAAGGTATTATTGTAAAATATTTATTACCCTTTTTGTAAGCGTTTGTAATTGTTCCGAAGTCTTTAGTTAGTCAGGATATCAGTTACAAGTTCAGCAGTAACCAATCAGGGGCGCATTTAGTATTTTGTCTTGGAGGGGGTCCAGTTATGAAATCAACCACCTGAAAAAATCTTGAAGAAAAGTTTTTTTTTTTTTTTCCCTTCGTGAACACCTTTTACAAGAACATTTTCCACTTAAAATGTTAAATAAATAGCCGTAAGCAGTCGCATTATCATGAAAGACAGCGCTGACCTATAGCATTTGCATATACATTTGTTAGTTCCGATTGCACTTCAATACTGTTTGCATGATTTTAAATTGTTAGCACTTGGCTACTCTTATACCGTTGAGATTTTACGTTGTGTCATTTATAAGTTGGATCCTAGTAAATAAATACTAGTAAATGAAGAAAATGAAACTAGAAAATTTTTCGGCATATCGGCTGAGATAAATGAGACAGGGAACGTTTTTGTATTTGAATGAAATGAGTGGTTCGTGTATCAGAAATGACTTTTGTTTGCGGAAAAAGAAAAGTTATCTTCCGAAATCGTGAGAGTCATTGGCGGCTATTGACGAGTACACATCTGTGTGTAATGAATTTATAAAAACCGATAGGAATTATAATTACGATTATTGTCAGTTTTTTAAAATGTAATTAGTTATAGGTGACTTTTTAAGACAGCGTTTTGATATTAATGAAACCGAAAAAAAAATCCGGATTAATATATCAAGGTATTATTGTAAAATTTTTAATTACCCTTTTTGCAACAGCTTGTAATTGTTCTGATGTCTTTAGCTGGTCAAAATAACTGTTACAATTTTAGCAATAACCGATCAGGTTCCGCTAAAAGTTCTGCGGCGCATTTAGTATTTTGCCTTGGATGGGAGGGTCTAGCTATGACATCGACCAGCTGAAAAAATTCCAGAGAAAATTCTTTTTTCGTGGAATTCACCTTTTATAGAGACCTTTTCTCTTCATGAAAAAGTTTAAATAGCCATAAACTGCCGCATTCTCGTGAAATATTAATGACTTAATATTAATGTGTATTTGTTTATTACGTTTATTACTTATTAGTGTAGTTGTTTATTATGTTTATTATTTATTTATTAGTGTGTATTTGCTTATTGTGTATCGATTACTTGCTTAAATTGTGTTCTTAAAATCTATTGTTAAAGGTTGTATTGTAACTATTTGTGCGACCTCCTAACTGGGGACTGTACTGCACGGGACGTGCAGTCCTTATGAAGGGGGCAATGTTACGAATTTTCAGGGAGGCCCGCTGTTCTGGGGTTTAAAATAGTTCAAAATTGGTATTCTACGATTCAAATAGTTAAATTGTGCCTTTTGTTGCATCCAAGTCGGTCCACTAGAGCCGGAGATACGCAGGTTTCGGTTTCCCCATTCAGTTGTATGGAGTTTCTAGATATCTCGAGAAATATGGGTCCTATTCCTTCGGGAACTTCTCTTTCGGGGACTTTTTTTTGGCTCCAAATTGGGCGATATTTCGGTAAAAGTTGCCAAGCTTGGCAACCTTTTGGTCATTTGGCGCGATTTTCTCTATGGGGCTTGTCATTTGCTTTTTCAGCATTAAAATTACATAATATCCTAATGATTCAGCTGTATTCCTATGACATCATTAAAAATCGCTCTTAAAGGGGAACCTTCGAGAAATTTCTAGTAGCTTCTGCGACATCTATAAAAAGGAAGCAGGCTCCCCGATCCAGTCAGTATTGCTGTAGCCTGAGAGCGAAGCAGGTGCCGTTCTGCCAATGCGTAAGGCTGCGTTTCGAAGTTATAGAAGCTGTGTTTCCGCTTGCTTTTCGAAGCTGATTTTTAAGTGCTGTGTTTCAATTCTTCATTGCTGTGTCTTAAAGGATTTCGTACGATATCCCTTGCATATTTACACTGAATTTTGATACTGAGTGGGCTGTTATAAACGAGCTACTGGCCGTTAGTGCCTGTGAATTTTGTGACGCTGATTGTTCGACTCAGTTCTAGATGCAATAAAGTTGTGTTCCATCCTGACATGTGGACTCTTTACTAGAACTTCTGCACCAATTGTACTTTAGAACGAAGAACCCAGGAAACAAGCAGAGTATCCTGCTGCTTTGAAATATTTAATTACAATGAAAAAACACCCAAAATACTCGTGTTAAATGATAAAATAAATAAAAACTTTTTGAAAAAAAAACACACATAAAATGTTACTAAGATGTTATAAGTAACATTTTATGTGTGTTTTTTTCACAAAGTTTTTATTTATTTTATTTAATTACAATATTTTCAAAACAATTTTTTTAATAAAATGAATGTCAATTAGACATGACGTTAATCCTCTCATCTGCTTTTAAAGTGCATTCATAGTGAATTAAAAGTAGTGAATTAAAAGTTTCCTCTAAATTTAGGATCAAGTTCATACATTGACTAATGCAATAATCTTATTAAGGGCTGTATCTTGTAGAGAATACTATTAATGTTTATAAATACTGCAAAAAATGCAGCTTGTAAACTCTAATGACAAATTTCCCGAAACCAATTTAATTTTTTAATCAAGAAATTATTTTTTCATATAATTTTCTGTCAAGATCTGAAAAAAAGGCTTCATTCTTAAAAATTGAAACACCTTATCACCTACTTTAGAATGAATTTCTGTATATTTATCTGAATAATAATCACAAGAACTAGGTAAAAAAAAATTATCTGATAAAAATATAATATTTGATTTGTATAGTTCTACTGAAAATTATTTATGAACAGACCGCGGATTATATGCAATAGCATATTTACATATGCAATTGCATATTTCAGGTGTTTTTGATGATTGTGCATAAAATGAGGCATTTTCTATGTTGGATGCATATTTCAATCTCCTTAGCTTTGAATTTCTAACTTTTTTTTACCTTCCTTTCAGTATTTTTTTTTTCTTTAACGCTAAGTCCCACGTTTTGAAAAAATTATACAACCTCAGGTTCCCAGCAAAATAGCATATACGCTTGCAATATTTTTCGTGTGTATTTGCAACAATTTAAATTAAGCCAGCCTATTTATTAAAATTTCAGAAATGGCTAGAATGAGAGCAAGCATGACAACCCTGATAAAGACGTGGATTTCGGATTATAGACAAGACCTAACTCCATAAAAGATGTAGTTAATGTTTTGCTCGATTCTTCTTTTTCATTGCAGAAGAAATACTTAGCGAAATGTCCATCCGAAAAGGTCTATCGATAATCGAAACACATTTTTCCTCCGTAACATCTGCCATCACAAAATTAGAATATCAAAATCTGCTTCTGAGTGATGCAATGAGTCAAGTTGTAAAAGTACAGGAATGCGTTGGTAAGATTCCAGAGTCATTAGGAGAAGAAATCAGTGAGAAACTGAATTTCATTTTAAATAAAAATTCAGGATTTTAGGCAGTGAATGAAATAAATAATTTTATTAATGGTGAGGGCAGTGACTTACCGGAAATATTAGAACCACCCAAAGCGAAATATTATAAAGTACTGTCAAGTGACATTTGTTGATGTTGAAAGAGCACTTTCAGCATATAAAATGATTTTAAATGATAAAAGACAAAGCCTTACAATTGAAAATTTAGAAAAGCATTTAGCTGTGTATTGCGAAAAAAATTACTGAAAGCAGTTTTAATTCATATTTCATATCACTAAGATTGTGAATAAAATTTTCTCATTCTGTCTTTCATGATGTTTTGAAGTTTCCAAAAGAAAAAGAAAATGTCATAATTGCAAGGTAAGTGATAGAAAATACTTTTACAAGTAAATGCGTTTTTTATTTTCTGTTAATATGTGAACATTTTTCAGTTATTTGGTGCTTATTTTTAGAGAATACTTTTAGATTTTTAGTGCATATTTTTAGATTTTTTGCATGCATATTTTGTCACTTTTTAAGTGAATATAATCTGCGGTCTGTTGTTAAACATTAATTTACTTACACCATTTAAATCTTTATCAATTTTTAATTCTTTTTTATAATGTCACTTCTATACAGTTGGCTTTTAACCAAGCTTTTCAAGGTATTTGACCGGAGAAATTGTATTGAGTTTCAATATTGTATCTCATAAAGTAAACAATTTGTATGAAATTATAGAAAGAAATAATATACATCAGAAATATTAACATATGCTTCGAAATTGCGGACTAACTGAAAAATGCGTATGTATAAACTTGGTAAATACTTGACACCCCCCCCCTCAAGAAATAAGTTTTTTAGATTATAAAAGACCAATTTATTTTGTGAATTCATAAGCGCAGTGTCACACACAGGATTTTAATTTGGAAGGAGTGAAACTCATAAGATATCAATCTAAAAACACATATTTGCGATTATTTTTTCTTGCACGTTGCATCTGTTTGCACGGTCAACTGGTTTTAACCCATTCATGCCTAGCGTCCCTTTTTTGGGATGGCATTTTCACTATGAGTCGAAAACGTTATTTATTTTTCCTAGCCTTTATTCATGAGTATTGAACCTCAATTCCGCACACTATTTTAACATGACCCAGTAAAGATATTGATATTTCTATTTTTATGCAAAATGATTTTAAAATAAATCATTCCTTGTTCAAGAAGTTGACATCAGAAATTGATCTATTATTTCTGTTATCAGTAAAAATCGAAGAAAGTCGCAAAAATATCCAGGCACAAATGGGTTAAGACCAAAGAACAGCTTATAAACAGGCCTTGCAGTTTGTCCTATTTTTTTAAAATTCCTACCTTCATCAACGTTTTATTTATATAGCCCAGTATTTTAATGGTTTGATAGGCGAAACCTTAAGATCTGAAAGAACATTTAACAACTGTTGAAGCAGCAGAACATTTTACTCTATTATTCATAGAGGTAGGAATTAAAAAAAAAAAAAAAAAAACGACCGACTGCGAGGCCTTTATAAAGCTTACCTGCATTTGATCAGGAAAGACTACTCATTTTTTTAACCCTTCGTTAGGCGCGTGGACTGCGATCGTAGCGAAAGTCAAATTTCCTACGTTGATATTCGAGCATAATTCAAATTTCGTATGTCAATTTCATATTTAAAATGTCATTTTCATATGTACTTCCGTAAAAATGAATGATGTCTTATACAATGATAGCTTTCTCATATTTCTTTCTAATTTTGCGTTTTTTTTTTTTTTTCTCAAAAACTACTCAGTTGTTAACCAAACTAAAATAGGAAATTTAGCCATTACTCGAATACTCTTTTACCTGGTGTGTGTGCCTGGTTTACGATCGTAGTCCACGCGCCTAACGAAGGGTTAACAACTCCTCAATTCAGCTTCCCATTCGAAAGGCGCGTTGTGAGGGGCCAATGAGGGAGAACGTGTTTACAACGTTCTTTGAACGTGTTTTGAATTAGTTGTGCTACTAGGGGTGAGGAAAGCCTTTTATTTCGGAGAGTGGGGTTTCGTTGGTGATCACCCCTTATAGTCGAATTTTCATTCCCTCCCCCCCAATCAGCTGATTTTCCCGGAGTAATGAAAAACGGGGACACCGGAAGATGAAAGCGTCCATTTTGGGTCTCCCGCTCACGTGTCGCGTTTTGTCTGTCTCCGTGGCTGGCTGATTGATCAGCCTCAATTGAAAGAAACCAGTTCTTTCCGAGGGGAAAATTCTCGAGATTATCCCTTTTTTCCTTTTCATCGTACTTCTCCTTTCGAAACGAAATAACCTTGATTTTGTTTTGTAAGAAATAAACACACTTTAGAGTAGCGCATTTCTCTCTTTTTTTTTTTTTTTTTAACAAATAGATTATGAATTGATTTTGTTTTGTTAGAAATAAACATGCTTTAGAGGAGCGCATTTTTTTTTAATAAATGGATTATGAATTGCGTTTATTTTGTACATGAAATGCTTTAAGATGAATCATCTGATAGCCTGCGCAGCTAAGTACATTTACTGAAAATGATATTGAAAGAACATTGTTTTGAAATAAATAATGGCTCACATGTTTAAGTGTGATTATCGATCAAAATCCGTCCCAGATATTGTTGAAATAATCCTAGAACTAATTTTATAGTAAAACGTTGATTTAGGCAAAATTTTGGGTTTTGAAAGGAGCAGCAGATTAATTTTAATAGTGATAGGTTTAAATTTTAACTTTCTTTCAATGAATGCCCCATTACGACCAGCTGGGGCCCTGGGCAATGGTAAAAGTGGAGGCTCTACCTGTGACATGAGTTATACTTTTTAATCTCCGTTACACTTGTTAGGAAGTATTTCACGAGTACGTATCTCAGAGCCAACTGCAACTCCCCTCGCCCGCAACATAAGATTTTTCGCCAACAGTAAGCAAGTCAACATTCATTTATTGAGTACTTTATGTGGAAATGGTAATATATAGTCAGGGAATGGTTTAAAACAATTTGAGGAGTGTTTATAAGTGTCTGAAGTAACTGTGTATGCGTTTCAAAAAGTCACACATAGTACCCGATCTCAGAACTTTTTCAGCTTTTCCTCATAAGTTCTTTTAAAATGAGTCAATCTTCTTCCTAAGAGGAACTGCCACGTCCAAGTGGATAAGGCACTCAAAATGGTAGACGGCTGTCGATTTAATGCTCTCGAGTTTTGGTCATTTTTCTGCAGATTCAACGGAAATGCGCGTCAGAACCCACCAAAAAGCACACCCTTCTTGGGCAGATACCTCTCGTGAAGGTTTGACTTAATGAACGCAATATACAATACTTCTAAGACAGCTCGTTCTGTCTACTGATGTCCTGTCTCACAAAGCGAAATATCCCCTTACCCATGCTTTTCTGAGAACGCATTTCTTGCGTAATTCAAGACTCTACAGCAGAGGTTCCCAAACTGTGTGCCGCGAGTGTATGCTAGCGGTGCCGTGGAGATAATCAAGAAAAGTACTTTGGTGAATGTATCATCAAATAATTTCCTCTGAGCCGGTATCCCACAAAAAATGTTAGCAAAGCCAGTGACCAAGTGGGCGAAAATAAAAATATTTCGGTCAAGTTCGAGAGAGTTCAGTGTCCAGTAGCCTCTCTTTTACTGTAACTCCCTGAAATGGGAGAAGGGTGCCAAAATTTTATATCCCATTCCCAAGAGAGTACTTTCTTGATAGTTAGCCCTATAAACAACATAAAAGAAGTAATGAAAAATGCATCCAAACTGTTTCATTCTAACCTAATTGCTTTAACGGCAACCTGCCGCGAAAGTTTTCAGCCGGAGAATGGTGCCGCGGAATGATTTTAGCCTGACAAGGGTGCCGCGGCGAAAAAAGTTTGGGAGCCCCTGCTCTACAGTAACGAGGCTCGGACAGTGAAATATTTTGTTTTTCTAATTTGCTAATTACATAAAGAACTCACAGCCATAAATTGGGTTGATAAGGCCCTATGACGAAGATATTTTATGCTATTTAAAATATAAAGTTATAATGAATATATGGACAGGTGGGTCTATTTTAACCTGGGGGTAATACGGACCATCTGAACTTATAAGAAAACTTTGAAATTTAAATTTTGCGAATATTTCAGAGTGAAAGTCTACGTGCAACTGTTATGCGGGTAAAATTTACAACATGTTATTGTAACTAAAGCTAATTTTTCTGCTTCAAAACGGGGGTGCGACGATGACTTTTACGCGAGTAAACACGGTACTATGTATTTCAAAAAAAGATAAAAGAAAACACTTAAATTTGTTTCAGTTGGAATATAAATTAAATTTAATTGTAATACAGTTATTTAAAATATGTAATTAATGAAATTAGGAATATTCTAGGCACTGCATATGTCATGGGCACTGCATATGTTAATAAAAAATCTGAATTATTTTGAGGGTTTTTGTGTGTGTGTGTGTAATTGTTCTAAAGGGATAGTAAGAGTGCAGGCTATTTTTCCCCTTAAAAAAATCTTAATGAAAATTATAAACTTTATAATTTACACGCTAAATAATATAGCCAAATACTATGCGTACACCCTCCAAAAAAAGTATTCGAGCAAGAGATAAATTTCCTACGTTGGTTTCGTATATTAAAAATTATTTATCGTAGAATATGAATTAGGCTATGTATAAATATGAATTTCCATATTTCTGTCAGGTTGTGCGTTTTTCAAAAACTCAATTGTTATTCGCAAATCTAAAACAGGAAATTTCTCTCTTGCTCGAATACTTTTTTTGGAGGGTGTACAATATTACCTTTGAGAGTAGCCTACCTAAGTTTAAGGCTTTAAATATTACTCTCCAAGGAAGTAGACTATATAGGTACAGTGACAATGCGCAGAATCGTAGAATGTAACTTCCTTTCAGCTAGTTTTAGCCTAACTGAAATTAACTGATATCTTCTAAGCTGTTGGTTTAAATGCAAATAAAATTTTATGCTCCATGTATATAGAAAATAATATTTATGTGTTTATTTCTGGAGTGCGCATTTTTTCCAGACACAAGTATTTTTTTTGAATAAAATATAGATTTACATGCTTAACTTTTATTTGCAGTCTTTTTATATTGTACTGCTGAAATAAAATTTGCTAAACATCTGGTAACGGATTTAACATTAATAATTAAACATTTCTACTTGAAACAACATCTAATGCGAGCATACTGATTTGACTAATTGTGTTTTGTGTTATGGCAATCCTTGAATATCAGCCTAAAGGGAGTGACGTGGGTGGAAGACTTTTTAAGGGGTTCTTCCCTGGTCGCGCCTGTCGACCTAACGGCTCGGAGTTTTTCGTGAATTTCTCTACAACCTTGCGTAAATGTGGGCTACGATCTCTTAGAAAGTCCCCCACGGAGGGCATTCCCCTTATAAGCCTAGGATCCTACTGCAGTCAATCGGCCTTAATTCGCGAGCAAAGAAATATTTAAGGGCTTCTGGATTTCTACGCATATTCACGATACCTCTTAAGAAAACCGGAATCCTCTCCGGAATATCTCCGGAAATTATCGTAGAAAATGGGTGAAAATTTATATTTAGGGTAATTTGAAGGTTTTCTTTCGTTTAATAAAGTCAAAATATGGGGTTGCCGTTGAGAAAAACGAAGTGGATGCAGAATTAAATATGAAGACGGCCCCTTATGCAAATTAAATTAATAGTAAATTAAAGTACGCGTTATTTGCAAACGAATGGTATATATAACTTTGCTATACGACGAACGATGGCGAAATAAAGAGCAAGTGGGCCTTTTTTTTTTTTTTTTTTTTTTTCCCGCAGCTGTACATTAGCACGGTAGGGAAAACTAGTATTCTTCTATTCCCTGCAAAATATAAGAAAATGGGCAGGTTTTCCCTCCCCTCTCACTCATTGTCCCATGAGAGGTGGGAACACACTTCGGACTTACTTGCTTGAAAACAAACCCTTCCATTTCTAGATCTAGATTTCCAATTTCGTGGGTAAACATGGACGCTCTCTTTACCTTGAACTTTGGAGGGGGGGGGGAGGCTTGCTGACAGGCAGTGATCGATGTTCTTCCCTCACCCGTATGCGTAGTTGTTTTTCATCTTTAAGGGGGTTAAACCGTTTCTTTTCCATTTCTAACTGACCCCTTAAACGCGACAACACCAATTACAGAGTATTTATGCTCATTCTGTCAGCCTTATCTTTCAATATTCCGGGGCATCACCGTCAAAGTGTCGTTTATTTACTGTGGATTTTATTCATTTTTATAATTAAGTATTTATAAAGAATTCTAAAGCATCCATTTAATTTTTTACATGCTGTTGTACTTTTGAATCAAAGGACTGCTTCAGACAGGGCTATAGCCTCCTCTTACTAAACTTTTCAATTTCTTTTACATTTTACATGTTTTTTGTAAGACAGACGTTGCATAACTATTGCATTCTTTGGATGAAAGTTACTCTTCCAGCATTCAATAAAAGATTAATATTTGAGACTCAATTGAACATGCTATAAAGAAAACGCTTTTTTTTAATTATTAAATGGAGCTTTTCTGTTAATTGCACATTTTTATTTAAAATCTTACCAATTAATAAATTTAACCACATATTTCTTTATGTAAACAAGCGTTTAAAACACAATTTTTTTTTAAGAGCTGCTATGTACTGCTATCAGACTGCTATATATTAAGAACTGCTTAAATTTAGGTTTAACATTTGTCGTATGATAAACTGGCTTTTGCTATCAAAAATCAGATCACGAATTCCCAAACCATACTATTTCTGAACCTAGTAGTAGGAATTACGCATCATGGCAGCAAGCACTTACTTGGATTAGCTTAGAATGAATTATAAAATTTGTTCTGTGTCCAAATTTAGTACTTGAATGATTCATCCTTTGTCGTAACGGCAAAGTACAGAAAATAATGAAAAAAAAAATTGGATCCAGGTTTAACCTGCTGAACAGTTTGCCTGTGTAGCATTAAATTTTCATAAAAGGGAAAATCACTCGGTAGAAATGAATTATTTCCTAATGTCTTCATGCTTAAACCAAACAAGCGAAATGCGATCAGTCGGAGCGAATTTTCGCTCTTTTCCGTACTTGAAAGTGCACTTCCCCTTTAAGGGCGTTTTTAGATTACTGAGCGGAGCGAACTTCGTTCCTTTTAGATCTCATGATTTCGTTTTTTTTTTTTTTTTTTTTTTCATTACTTTTTAATAATAAAAGTAACGTTCTATAGGATACGCTCCTTTTAGAGCAATAATTTAACGTATGATAAATAACGTATGATTCTCCGATTAATTTTGAATCTCAGAAGGCGCATTTTACAGGAAACGCTCCTTTTTGAGCAATGTTTTAAACTATGATTTCGCTCTTTTTCCGATTAAATTTTTTATCTCAAAAAAGTGATTTTCTTAAAAATAGTTTTATTTTTCTTCTGTTTTATTTATTCTTATTCTGAGCATTTACACCTTTAAAAGAGCCATTTAGGCGAATGATTTTGTACCTTTATATATATGTGTGTGTAAGCTACATATTTGAAAATACATCAGGCGAATCGACTATGTAATTATTTTAGTGGCCTGAATAGCGTAAATTTATACCATTATTCCATTGGTTCATCCCTGGGAAAAAGAATTCTGACCCTAAATATTACTTCTCCGGCGCATTGAAGTGGAAGCAATCTCAGAATTTGTCATGAGAGTTTATCATTCTGGTTTCAAATAAATTCTAACCATACACTAAAGGATGGAGCTAAACATAGATGGAATACTACTTCAAGATTTAGTTGTTACCTCCAGATATCAAAAATGTCGTTGATGGCATAGGCGTAGAGTTATATGGGCCCGTGGGGCTCGAGCCCCCCCCAATAAATTGTGAATAGGGGCTGAGCCCACCCAATAATTTACCTCTAAATACAGAAAATTAATTTATACTAACATAAAAAAGTATTCACGCCATTTACAAAAGTTAAAAAAAAACCTTTACTTGTACTTTTAAAAATTTTCTTCTTTTGATTTCAATCATGATTTAGTATTCATTGTGACGCCACGAAACACCCAATGTTACTATAAGCTGCCGTCGCCAGGTTCTGGTTAATTAAAATCAGATTATGTAATGTGAAGTATGAAATGAAGAAAAGTTCAGATGTGTCTAAAATGCACTATCTCATCGAAAATGTTTTTTTCTTTTTTTTTTAACTTTGCTACTATTTTTAACTTATAACATGGTAGGAAGATACTAACATGGATACTTACCTTACATAGTCTTAGAATTCTATGGACCCATAGAGCTCGAGTGCCTCCAATAATTTACACTTATATATAGTAAGTCATAGCTACCAACTACTGCGGAATATAATTAACCACTTTTTGTTAACAGTCTATTTTTTACTTATTTTTTTCAAAACAGTAACCACCTTGCGCGCGCAGCACAAAAATTTTGCTATATTTTAAGCCGAAAAATCATGTAGAAAAAGTGGTTAATTATATTCCGTAGTAATTGGCAGCTATGCGTAAGTTATATGTACGTGAATCAGTGGCGTAGCCAGAAATTTTTCATGGGGGGGGTTACGACTTCTGCAACTCACATATAGGTATACGGGTGTATAAGGGAGTGAAGAATATACATTTTGTATGGCAAAAAATTCCTCATGAGGGTGGTTATGACCCCCCTAACCCACCCCCTGGCTACGCCACTGACGTGAATATATGTGGTTGTGGGGCCCAGCCCCCCCAATAATTTTGAAAACTTTACGCTTATGGTTGATGGATTAAATAATTTGTCGAAATTAGTCATTTTCACACACTTAGAATATCTTGCTGTGTATGCTGACTAACAAACGACCATACAACTTACAGATCTCTCTGCGAGTTGTATATAATGAAAACTAGTTACAAAGAGTCATCTTTCAATGTACAAAATCTGTTACTATCAGTTACTATTACTTCCCCAACCCAAACTAAGACAAATAACTAGAAAAAACCTAAACTAGGATTTCCTTTACTTTCCATGCCACACACATTGTAATGGTGTCTGAAATTAGTGACAGAAGCATCCGCAAAGAGTTGGTGGAATTAGACTTTAACGCTTTGGGGACCTGGACATTTTTACTGTATTCACAGAAAAAAGTGTTTGAGTGTAAGATAAATTTCCTAATATAGTTTTTGTGAATAACTAATTAACCCATTTGTGCCTGGATATTTTTGCGACTTTCTTCGATTTTTACTGATGTCAGCAATAATAGATAAATTTCTGATGTCTCAACTTCTTGAACAAGGCATGATTTCTTTTAAAATCATTATGCATAAAAATCGAAATATCAACATCCTACTGGGTCATGTTAAAATATTTTGTAGCGTTGAGGCTCAATACTCATGAATAAAGGCTAGGAAAAATAAATAACGTTTTTGACTGCTAGCGAAAATGCCGTCCCAAAAAAGGGACACTAGGCATAAATGGGTTAATGTTTTTTAATAACACACAAATGAAAAGAGATATAAGAAATTATTATTTTATACATGATTAATTTATTATGAAGAATAGTATTTTATATATGAAATCGACATATATTCGAGTACTTTTTGAGAGAATGTAGATCACCTACATAATTTTATGGGTCAGGGCTTACGACCTATACAATTGTGACGGCTTCGTCATAACCACATTTTTTTTTTTTTTTGGACCAATTATGCCTGATCTCATCACAAGGATATTTTTGTCTCTCCCTGTAGACTAAGTGCAAGTACTCTTTTCGTATCGGAATGATACAACATTCTATAGTTAACACATACTTACTAAATACTGCACTGTACTGTTGCGTATTGTATTGTATTGCAATTGTATTGTTATGTGGGGGAAAATGTCTTCCGTCCGAAGCATTCCTTCCTTTGTAAAGTAGCGCTAGTGGGCTTCACATTAACGGAAAAACAACACTGCGGTGATAAGCAATTATTTTGTATTCTCAAGCAAATAATTTTTTTTACTTAATGATTCATTTATAATGAGTGTTTATATTCTCTATTCTGATGTTTCATCGCCTTTCTTTAACACATGAAAAAGGGCATTTTTTCGTCAAAAAATTGCAAAATTTCCAGTGCGATGCGAATTTAGAAGATATCATTGGATCGGAACAATAATTTAAGCATAACTTATTAAATCATTTAAATCAGGGCTCATTTCTCGCCCTATTAGAATAACAGCAGTAAGATTTTAATTATGTTTTTTACTCGCAGTAAAAAGTGTCTATTTTTACCCAAATTCCGAAAATTCAAGTCCGATGCGGGGGGGGGGGGCAGAAGATATTATCCAATCACAATGATATTTTACACCGCTTTCATTGAACCCAGACAGAACGCTTTCCGCAGTATTAGAATAGTGATTTAAAAAAAAAAAAAAATCCGCGCACCCTAGTACGTAAGTGTTTCTTGTAACAGCGTAAGATCACTCCCTTCCTCAAAAGTACTCATATTAGTACTCATTAAATCAATCAAGAGCAGCTTTAATTTTAGTTCGATGATTTTGATTTATCACTGTGGTTAATATGAAGCTATATATGGGTCATTCCACAAAAATCGGGTAACTTTAGAGGTGAATTTGAAACAGGCTACATTTATCTCAGATTAGAATTTTTTTGATAAAATCTATGAAAAATAAGTTAATTTTATTGTATTTGTACAGCAACACTCAATTATTCGAACATTTTTTAAAAAAATCGATTTTTTTCAAAAAGTAGATTCCAGGGGACTGACGGGAACAGGTGATTTCATTCTAGAATGAACTTTTTAATGAATAATACTAACTTTTTATTAATAATTAATAATAATTATCGAAAGAAGTAATAAAAACATGTTTCATACATAACCTCAATACATATATTTTCCTATTTAATCATCTTTAACTAATACATTTTTAATTATTTATTTTAATTATACTATTTAAAACTTTTTTAAAAATTTTAATAAAACTTTTTTAAACAAGTCATAAATTTAACATCAAAGCAAAAATAATAGTAATTATTTTTCGCAAACATCAATAAATTTATTAAATGTATAAGTGACTCTATTACGCTTGGTACTTGAAATAGGTATTGGTAATTTTTCCAATACATGCTCAAACGATATATCAGCTATATCATTTTCATCTAATTGAAATAAAGTATTTTTATCATTACATTTTTTGAGCAATGTGACAGTCAACTTCTCTTCGTTTTCTTTAACATACGAACAAATTGCAACACTCCGGTATTCTTTATTTCTGACTAAAAATTTGACTAGGATAAAATCACCAACAGTGAACTCGATCTGTTGCTTACTTGTAGATTTTGTACTTTGCTTCTCACTTTTTTTTTTTTTTTTTTTTTTTTTGAAGCTGTGAGTGTCGAACGGCGCCCTGAAAGATTTTGATTTTGTTCAAATTTAATTGTTCCCAACTTGTAACTTGCACAAATTATAGGATCACAGAAACAACTCAATGACTTCATAATAAGACGATTAGGGTGTTGTACATCACCACAAATTTGATGTACCTTGAGTGTTCCTTGAAAGGAAATTTGCTTATTCTGGTTTTCGTTTATCAGATCATCCATTGTTTTAATATCAACATCTTCAGTAATAGAAATTTTTATTGCTGGGCATTTTTTATGTAATATGTCAGCAAATTCATGCAAATTCATTATCTCACCATTTTGAGCAATTACTTGGTCGGCAGTTCTTTTACAAGTTATCCAAGCAGTTACAAGCAGTATTCCAGATGGAAAACTGCCAGGGGACTGATGCCAGGGGACTGACGTTTTTACTATAAAACTCAAAAAATCTACTTATTGGAAGCAAATGCCATATTATTATGTTCTAATATTAAATCTAGTAATAAAAAGACATTAAAATCAGCATACATCAATAATAATTATTTATAAATTATTAAATTATTACTTACCAGGGGACTCACAAATTGAGTGTTAGCATTCTGTTTGTTGACACAAGAATGGCGAAAAACATTGAATAAAAATGGCTGATGTATAAATAAACGTCGTCAATGCCATCTTTATATGATAAATAAATATGAAACAGGCAATAAAGTTATCAACAATGGATAATATCAGAAATTTTTGGAATTTAACATGAGCCAGGGGACTGACGCGCAAAGTACATACCTTAAAATTGAAAAAAAGTGATGAACATTTTCAAAACATCACATTACACACATAACAAGTTATTAAATAACTATCTCAGAACACAACAGCGTTCATTTTTGTTGCCTAAATCAGTTATTTTAAAAATAATTAGCACTTAACTCTTCACTTTTTCGAGTGGTACATGCCAGGGGACTGATTTTTTGGGGTTAAAAACCTAATTTTTAATAAAAAAAAATTTCAAATTGCAAAATATTATGCATGCTCCTAAACAAAATCAATGCTGTCTATAAATGTGCATTTTCAAAATTTAAAAATGTTGAATAGTAAATAAATTTTTTACAATTTCACGAAGTTACCCGATTCTTGTGGAATGACCCATATATATTTTGTTGTATAATGTATTTTAAGTAGATCTTTGTTTATATGGAGTGGTAAATCCAGGGAAGGGGCCCAAAGAATTTGTCTTTACAGGTAACATTTTTGCTTCATTGTACACGTTGTATGATTTATTTTTTAATGGACCCTGGCAAAAAAAAATATGTATCTGCCGCTGTTTATATCTGACCCAAATCAAATTATTTCTTATATTCTAGGAGTGGGTGAGTTCGTAGATGGATTTCATATATTAACTAGAAGAATGAGACAACTGAGGTGTATGTCAGATCCCCTGTAAACAGGAAGCGCTGCAATATTTCACATGGGAATTTAAATATAAGTTTCCATCATTGAAACATGGATAGCAAGAAATTCAAGTTGACTTGTTGAGAAAGGCAGCAGTTTAGGTACTTCTGTCTTCTCAATAGGTTTGCTAGATGCTATTCCTGTAATCTTCAAGAATGTAAGTTTTCTGGTTCAAAATATTTAATAAATATGTTGTTTATTTACTTATAATACTTGCTTTTAGATGCTTATATTAAATTGTAGTAAAAAAAAACGTACGATTTATTTTGCTAGTACATTTTTTATCATATTTTTTGATGTGCCATTAATTTTAAAATTAATTGAGTAGTGTTGTTTATTTAAATTTGTGCTAAGTAATAGTTACTGTGCAGGTAATTTATTTTTTTCACGACATTTGATTGTTTAAAAAGGACTACCTTACTTTTTAATTTTAATTTATTTTAATGCAGTAACATGTTAAAATTGTGTTTTACCGTTCAAAACCCGTATCTACTAGGCTCTAGGTTGCACTATTTTCACAATATATACTTTCTAAACTGTTTAAATAGTCTTTCAATAAATTTTACATTCATTGTCAGAAATGTTGGACAAATGACCACCAAAATGGTTCTTAATTTTAAAAATGTCACACAAATGGCTTATAACTTTCTTATCTGGTGTCCATTTAAGAGTTTTAGAGGCGGCTTTATTCTATAAAAAACTAAAACTTGTGGATTCAAATAAGGAAAAAGTATCATTTTATGTATTTTTACAAACACGTACCAGCTAACATGATTTATTTGTCTAACATTCAGCTTAACATTTCAGGCACTCTTTTTCATCTCAAGCAAAGTCGTGATCAAAAGACTTCATTTTTTAAAGTGGTAGAAAATGGGGTACATACACTGTGTGAGTTGGTGCAATAAGTGTGCAGCTTCTTACACTACCGTGCAAATTTTGTCTTTGGGAAATATTGATCCTTTATTGTTTTGTAGTTTATTTTAGCACTGCATTGATATTTACAAATGTCTCTAACTAATCTTTGGTTCTTCAAAGAAGTATTTATGGATTTTAAGTGATTCTTTTAAAATTATTCTTCCGCCAATAATGTTTCTATCATTTCCAAAATTTACACAATTTTATGCAAAAATTTAAGGATTCTATTTCATTTTGAGTGATACAGTTTTCTGGAAGGGTAATTGTTTGTGAATCTGTTACAGAATGTTTAACTTTACACACCAGTGGGGTTTTTAGGGATGCAAAATCCAATATATATATATATATATATATATATATATATATATATTAAAATCAATTATTATTCTAGATTTTGATTTGACTATGTGATGAGATTCACTTTCAGTTACAGCCATTTTAAATTTCTGTAATGGGAAAATCTCTCTTGAATGAAGAAAGCTCCTTGCTGGAAATAGATTTCCAATGAATGTAAGTTTAATTAGTAGGCCTGATGTTCATGGAATCTGGAATTATCTTTTATTATCTTTTTATTTTGGGAATCCTTTATGTCTTAATGATGTATGTTTACTGTGTAATCAGTTGAAGAATAAACATGCAATCTTTTAAATAGTTCATAATGAGTGATTTATGTTCCTAATAAAGTAATTAATGATACATAAAAATATATCACGGTAAGTTTAACTCTCTTAATTTGTATTTTACTAACCTTTTTTCCAGCTTATTTATTTATTGATTGTTTATCGAAAATTTAAGATGGATTTCAGATTTGGCAAAAATCTAATTATGAAAAGCCATGCATCAACTGCGTAGTTTAATTTCAATTGGAACAAAGGAGTTTGCTTTCAAAAACTGCAATTACTACACAGTCCCTTGAAATTCCTTTATAATTTTGTCAATCTGGCTTCTTAAAAGTCATAACAAACCTTGAAAAACCGCTGCCTAGATTTTGAGATCGGCGAATAATTGCAACGTGCATGGGTCATGTGACACGACCTCAAAAGTTAATAAAAGGGGCTGACGCAGCCCAGCAGCAACTTTTTCGCGTGGCCACAACTGCCAAGGAAAGATGTATCGAATCACCCAATAAAATAATGTGATCGCAGTTCGACTCATCCTTCCACCGTTCCAACAAAACGAGATTCTTTGCACTTGATATTAACATGGAAAAGACGAAAACAAACATCATCCTAAAAAGAAGCCAAAATTTCTCAAACGGGGGATGACATTCAAGGCGGCTCATGAGTTTCTCAACATCTCTGCTACTTGGGAATGGAAAGAAAAGAACTCTTTTTTAAGTCTTATAAAAAAGCGTTAATAACTGTCGCAACATTAGATTGTTTGCAGTATCAAATGTATATTCTATGGTGTGTATTCTGGTTCAGCACTTGAAAGTACTATATAGTGTTTTTTTCTCCAAAAACTACACGTTTCCAATTTAAAATAATGTATAATTTAATACTGCATTTATATTAAAACATTTTCCCCCTCCTCTGCTATTAGCCCAGTCAGCATCTGAGTGTGATAATAATAACCGTCTCACCTTTCCAGTAACTTTATAAACTCCCACTTGCTGCTCTTCATGCTGTTATTTGGTCAAGATATCAACTTGGAGGATACAGGAAACATTATACTGCATTGCAATACTCACTGCAGGTAAAGTTTTGATGCGAAGCATGGGACTGCGCCCACTGTCTAGCTGATTCTTGGTGGCACGTTTTAATCATCAGTTTATTTCACTTTTGGTATATGCATATACAGTCCCTCAATGATATAACCACGTGCTGGAGCCCTTAATAAAAAATGCACTTATTGAGACGTTTCGGAATTTGGATCTAAGTTTGTAGATTACAGACTATATGCTCTAGATCTTCTTTGTAGACTTCAGACTATATTCTCTAGATCTTCTTTGTAGACTTCAGACTATATTCTCTTGATCTAGTTTGTAGATTTCAGACTACATTATATATAGATTTAGTTTCTAGATTTCATAATATATTCTCTAGATGTAGTTTGTAAGATTTCATAATACAGTTTCTAGAAACTAGATCGAAGAATGCATTCTGAAATCTAACAAACTAGATCTATAGAATGTGTTTCGGCTTGTGATCTTTTGAACCGCGGCATCGTCGGAGGGTCTCTAATTTGCTCACTGCAATGTGCGAGACTTTCAAAAAAAAAAAAAAAAGTGCAGTTAAATTAACGTTTTTTTTTTTAACTTGTCACATCGATGTAGATTTAAATGTTATATGTTGATGTAGATTTAGAGATCTTGAATGTTGATATTGGTGTATTTTGATATATATGTCATCATAAATCCGTATTTTTTTTAAGGTCTTAGCTTGAACCACCGGGTTTAGATATTTTAGAAACCTGTTTTTAGAATATACTAGCAGCGAAACCCAGCGTTGCTCGGGTTAAAATACACCGCATGTTTAATGGTATAAAAGATATTTAAGGATCCGTTTTTAATGTAGATAATTTAGATTTCTATCTTAGATATTGAGAGACTTATTCGACCATTAAACATGCGGTGTATAGAAAGTATTCCTGCTGATATGGCAACAGACGATAAACATTAAATTTTAATATTTTATTGGAGTTATAAAACTGTTGTTTAAGTTACTTTGTTAGTGTTTGTCTAAAGTTCATGCTATTTGAATTCGTAGCTTATTGAGTATAAAAAACGAAAGATAATGTTTAATACTAATGAATACACTGAAATGGTGTTACTTTACGGAGAATTTCATCGGAATAAGCTAGAGGCTGCGAAGCAGTATGCTATAAAATTTCCGAATGACAATCACCCATCGCAATTGACCTTCACTCGACCAGACATTTCTAGAACCTTCTGGAACATTCCATATCGATTTTAACAGTTGCACACAATTTGGAACTTTCTAGATCATTCCGTACCGATTTTAGCAGTTGCAGACATTTTGAATCTTTCTAGATCATTCAAGAAATTTTTCGAACTTTCTAGAACATTCTGCATTGTTTTTAACAGTTGCAGAAATTTTGGAACTTTCTAGATCATTCCGGAATTTTTAAGAACGTTCTACATCATTCTAAATCGATTTGAACGGAAAGTGCACTTTTATATATATATATAGAGAGAGAGAGAAAGAGAGAGAGGGTCTCCCAAAACGTGATATGTATATTCAGATTGCACACGTTTTGGAACTTTCTAGAACTTTCTGGAAATTTTTAGAACCTTCTAGAACATTCTAGATTGACTGTAACAGTTGCACACATTTTGGAGTTTTCTAGGTCATTCCAGGAATTTTTAGAACTTTCAGAAGTTCTCATGAGTTAGAAAAGGACAGATATATATTTTTTCACATTTTCGCCACCCACAACCACCCACTTTCACCCACCGCGACCAAACTCCCTTACTTTCACCGTGAGGCCAAGGGGTATTTACCACCCCAACGAGAAGTTAATTCGAGTTGGTGGTGATAGAGAAAACCCTGTCTTTACAAACGAACTTTAGCATTTTATATATATATATATATATATATATATATATTAAGATTGTGAAATCTTACAAACTAAAATCTAGAAAATGTATTATGAAATTTTACAAACTAAATCTAGAGAATGTATTATGAAATCTGCAAACTAGATCAAGAAGATGTAGTCTGAAATCTGCAAACTAGATCAAGAGGATGTAGTCTGAAATCTGTAAACTAGATATAGAGAATGTAGTCTGTAATCTACAAACTAGATGTAGATTCTGAAACGTCCCAACAAATGCATTTTTGATTAAGGGTTCCAGCATTTGGTTATATAATTGAGGGACTGTGCAGGGTGTCCCAAAAACATTGATTTAGGCTTTTTTTTCTTAAATATTGATCATAGACATACACAATAAATTAGAAAGATAAGCAAATAAAAAGCAGAATTTATGGCATCGATTGAAATTTTCAGGAGATTCAATCTAAATAAATACAGAATTTAAATTCTTACAAGGCCCGGTACAAAATTCCTAATTTGTAAAATATGCCTTACGCATTAATAAGGTGGTGTACGAAATTTGAGCACTTCGTCCTAAAAAGTTTCTGAGATGTAAAAATAAATATATGCCGATCTAAACCATTTTTTAATGGTTCTCGAAAGGAAAAAAAATTACGGCGGGTGATCGCATTTCAGGGGTCGCACTTAAATTACGAAAGGAAAGGCAATAATGATTGTATCAGTACTTTTCTATTATTGGTACTGTATGGCCTCCCACGAACTATGTTTAAACTTATCTCTGAGCCTTTTTTATCATGAAAGTCTGAAACTTTGTACATCACCTGATAAATGTATGGAGGCACATTTTACTAACTGGGAATTATTTTTGTACGTGGGTAGTATAAAAATTTAAATTTTGTATTTATTTAGTTTCAACTTCCTGAAAATTGAAATCAATATCATAAAATTCTGCATATTTGTTTGCATACCTTTGTAATTTATTGTACATGCCTATGATCAATATTGAAGGAATAAAAGCCTAGGTCAGAGTGTCCCAAAAACAACCTATTAGGGATTGGAAGTGAATATACGTTTTATAAAAATTTTAAACTTTTTACTTCCATTGTAAATTGTCTTGAAAGTTATTTTTGTTTCGTAGTTAAGGCAAATCTACTCGAGGGCTACCTGCCTGAATAAAGGATGCCTTGGGCGAAGGACTTTTTGAAGAGATCTAACGCAAGTTCACGTTACATCTGTTTACGCATACATCTGAATATACATATCACGTTTTGGGACACCCTCTCTTTCTCTCTCTCTTTATATAAAAAAGTGCAATTTCTGTCTAAATAACTAACGCATCTTCCACACTTAGCACCTGACTAAAGTGGATAGTTTCCAAATTCTGTTTCATTTGATGAATGAAATTGTCGGAGAATGCCCATTGTTTATGAAACTGGAGAAACATTGTTTGAGAAATTAGACCTACACTCCAACACTTCTTCCAAAGTTATTTATGAACAGGTTCATGTAGAAGATGTTTCCGACCCCACCTTGCTGTGTGATTCTGAACCTTCTTGGTTCCCTCTACCACCCCCTCCTTTTTCTCCCCAGGAGTTTTGAATCGCCTTGCATATATATATGTATGTGTGTATGTATTTTACGCAATATGCACATATTTAAGCAAAATTATTTATATATAAATGCTTATATATTTATGTAAAATCTGAAGCCGATCTTTTTTACGATGTGAATATAAATAAACAAACAATCAGGTTTTTAGTTTTGTTGATAAAAAAATCTTTTTTTATACACCTAATTAATTTTTGTTTGGAAAGAAAATTTTTTAGAGAAAAGAATAGCAAACTTTTCTTCTGTTTGAAATTTTTGTTTTCTTGTTAGAAATATATTCAGTGAGCATTTTTCAAATTAATTTCTTAATTGAATTTCTTTTTTAATACTGCAAAATCTGTTTTTTAGTGGAATTTATAAGCTAAATGGCTTCCTTTGGAATTATTTTTGTATTTCCGCCCGTTTCACTTCACCCCTACAGTGCTATGATCGAACATACATGTATAGGGGAGAGAAAACGAATTTGAAAAGACGAAAAAGAAAGGGAGGGGAGCAGATTGGGAAGGGCCTGGCCTACTAGAACCACAGATGTTTACGATTACTTGAATGGAATAATCCACGCTTGAAGCAGAAATAATTTAGTTTCGAGAACTTAAACCTGACGATTATGCAAATTAATTTCATTGGGGGGAAAAAGCTGTGGCAAAGGACGCTTTCGTGTGTGCATTGCCGTGGATAATGAATATTCATCTGCCTTGTTGTGGTTCGGTGTGTTCAAATCTCCAACAGAAGACAGCTTTGCCCGACAGCTATTGTTTGGTGATCGCCGAAAGCTAAAATTCATTATTTTGCATAATTCTCACCTTTTTTAAAAAAAAATCTACTTTTCTCAGCTTTAAAAAATGTTTTTAATTAATACAAAATAAAAGGTGTTGGAAAGGAGAGAAATTGGTTCGCCTGTGTGTATATTCACTTGATGATTCGTGAAAAGTAAAGAAAAAAAGAGGCACTATTTTAATCTTATTTTAAATTTATTTAAGAACTAGGTGGGCTTTCTATAGATTCGAATTTCTAATTACCATTGAAGTGACAAATCGTTTATTTTTGAATAGCGGCAGAAATGTCCAAGTTATTTTAAGTAATCAGTGTTCCATAAAGGATTTTAAGCTGCCATTCTTAAAAACAAATTAAACATGAGAATTTTAAATTGCTTGCGGAACATCGTATCTTTAAAAAAAAAGAGAAGGCTCCTGTTCTTTCCATCCGTGAAGATAATTAGTATTTTATGAATGCATCTCAGAGGAAACCAATTTAATTTGCACAGGTAAAATAAGACTTTTTTCTTACATTGATTACTTATTTTCTGTGCATTTCCTGATATTCAAACATATTGTCTAAATTAAAAAAATGTACAATCTATATAAATAAAGCAAAGTGTAAACTGTCAGTTAGTTTGTTTGTCTGTGCCGCACGTAGCTCCGAAACAGGTGATCGTAGACCTACCAAATTGTGTATGAAAATTCTACAGGAGGGGGCCCGACATACCTCGAAGCGATTTTTTCGAAATTCGAATTATTTTAGGAGATATCGATAAAAAACGTGTCGCAAAAGGCTCATTTTTTCGCTTCGCCATTTTGCAATTGTAACTCCGCTGGAATGAGTGAGAATTTAAGCATATCTAAGTTGCCATATTTGGCATGTTTATTAAATGATTCTTGAAGTTAAAATAGAAGAATAACGATTTTTTATAGATTATTTGTAAGGTTATTTTTTAATTAAAATATCGTGTGCATGTGAAATCAGAGCAGGAATGATATCTTTTATACTCAAAAGAAAAATAGGATATGGAAATTTTCCGAGACTAAAATGTGCAACTTTTTAATTTGGCGAAAAATAAAATGGTTGATATGCGATTTTGAGAAGATGATTCTAGCGTTTGGAGCAATTTTATGAGAGCGTATTTTTAAAAACAAGGTTTTATTGAAATACGGCGTTGAATTTTAATTTTCGGTGCAGAAATAATGCAGTTATTAAGGTGATTTAAAACGCTCTGAATTCCGAATTTTCACTAAATTAAGTCAATTGATTTAAGTTGGTTGAATTCCACCAAATCGTAGGCCTACCAAATTTTGTATGGTCATTTGCCAGGACGGATCCCTTCGAAATTCGAATTAGAACATCTGTTGTTTATTGCCTTATATTTCAAGCCAAAATGCGCCAAATACTGCTGTTATTGTACGACTAGAAGTGAAAGTCAGTTGTGAAGCAATTAGAACGAGCGCTCTTCTGAAAACGTCAAAAAAGTTTGCATTCCAAAGATTTCGTTTTGTGTACATAGATATTCTTATGTTCACGCAGACGATTTCTTTGCTTCGCTCGATTTCCGCTTATAAATACTTAATTTATTTGTGGAAAGAAAAATTAAACTGCGTAATCTAGAAAAACAATTTTAAAGCCTCTATAAATAGCGCAGTCTTACGTCAGTCTTTCCTTTTTGTAAAGGGTTACAAGAGAGGGTGACGTAATTTAAAAATTAAAAAAAAATGTTCGTTTTATGTAGTGTCTGAGGTATTTATCGCTAAAACGTGAACCTAAAAAACAGCATGATGTGGAAATAAGACATTTTGAAAGTGAGAAGTTCACTGCAAAGGGTCAAACTTTTCACTTTTTGGATAGCGAATGACGTTGACATAGTTTTTTTTGTGTGTGTGTGTGTGTGTCATTATATTGCAATGATCTCATGTTAGTACATATGACGCAAACTTTAAGTCAGGAGTCGAATATTTTTGCTTTTCTAGATTCCACATCCCTGGAATTAGTTCGAATTACACATTTGAGGAAAATTTCAGTTTCCTAGCGTGCGAAGAACGGGCATGCAGCTAGTTTTTAGAATATAATTCAAGCAGATAGATTTTCAAATTTTATGGAGAATTTTTTAGATTTTGTTTAAAGTACTTCACTGCACATCGAGCGAAAATTAGACAATTCAATCAATTTTAGCTGTTTAGCATATAGGTGGCCGTATGCCAGCAGCTCAAGTCACCATAGTCATTATGTAAAACGATTTGCTTTCTTCTCGGAGATTAGTACCATAATTTCGATCTTCATCATCTGGTGGATCGGATGAACCGGTGAATCGAATTAAGAAATCGCCACAGCACTAATTAATGCCGTAAGCCGTGCTGAAATCAAAATGATCGAAATTCGATCCGACCATGCAGTGGCGGATCCAGAAAATTTTTTTGGGAGGGGCTAAATTTTATTTCACCCAATTAAAATGTACTATAAATCAAAATTTTAGTCTAAACCAATGTATTATGCTTTTGGGAGGGGCTAAGTAATAAAATATGATCATTTTAGCTACTTAAAGTGTATAATAAAGCAGAATGTTACACTTGAGCAATCTCTTTTGGGGGGGGCTGAAGCCCCCTAGCCCCTCCCCTGGATCCGCTACTGGACCATAGGCGTCGCCAGAAAAATTTCCTGGGTGCGTCAAAATGTGGAAATACTAGCAATCACTGGGCCGGTCTATAAAATCGATCTGAAACAAAATTATTGGGAGATATAAATTTCGCGATGGGGATATAAATTCGTCGTGAAACTTTGGATGGCCAATAAAAGAAAAATTGGCAGAACTGCTTTTGCCAATTAAGATTGTTGTAACATCTAGTTGTGCGCCTCCCTTTTTGGTTCCTCCTGGATAGTTTATTGACAGGGCCACCCAAAAGATTTTACATCATTATATTACGCTCTGTGGGTCGAAATTCATTAAAGGGTATTTTAGAGATATGAAGTCATTTGAAACGGATCAGAAGTGATATATGTTGTTAAGGTTTACAAAATGAATTTCACCATCGAAAATAGTGTCTTTACCGTACACAGTTCTTCTAGAGGAACATTAAAAGAATTCCAACACATTTCGGTCAATGGCAGTTTTAGTGACATTTTTCCATTTCAAGCACAATATCATCCTATTATATACTTAGGTAATGGTCCGACGACGGTCATGTGCCTCCCTCAAAAATTGTACCAAAAGTTGCCAAGCTTGACGACTTTTGATGCACGTAGTATGTATGTGTGCAACTCGCATATCTCAAAACCTTTTAGTCGTGGAATGTTGAAATTTTATATATAAGTCTGTTGTAACATCTAGTAGAACACCTCGATTTTTGGTTTCAATCTGCTGAAGAATTTATATACGGGACCACCGAAAAGAATTTCAACACATTAATGCCTATGGGCATCGTCATGTATTATGTGCGTAGTGAGCCATCTTTTGGACCATTCCCAAAATCTCACCAACTATCATTAACCTTGGCGAGTTTTTCCGAAATATTTGGCAACAGAAATAAATTACATATTTCGTATAACTCTTAAAATTGTTTACCGTAGAATACCGAGGCTTTGTATTTAGACTGTATTGTGACATATACTTCTGCAGCTCTTTTTTGATGCAATAGACTGGGAAATTTATTGACAGGGTCAACCAGAAGACTAAAATACATTAAGGTGTATTTATACATTCAAATCATCGAAAGAGTCTGTGGTGAAACTGTTTTCTGTCAAACTGTCTCAAGCTTGTCGTCTCTGTGAAATATCGCAAAATTAAATGCCAAAACAAATCTTTCAAACTAAACCCAGCCTGGCGATATCTCAAGTAGTAAGCTAGAAATGCCTAAACCTTTGTATTGCATTACTTTATCTCTTTCAAACAAAGTAAGTTTAGATGAAGAGCACCAAAAATATTTATGATTTAATAGACGTACAAGGAAGTCATGTGGTGCCCACACCAGCTTCCTAATATTATAATTACAGAAATAACACTGCCGCCATTTAAGTTGTTAAATTAACTATAAATTCACCTGTATAATTTTGAGAAGCTATCTCAAACGTACTAAAATTGCAAAAATTGCGTATCAGTACATTTGAAAATAAAACTTTGACGTAGATTCGACAGTTTTTAACTACCCAAATAAAGAAAATCCCCAGAGTTGAAAGGGGAAACAATTGCCAAAAATCACGGAATGTGTGAATTTTCAGATTTTTGATGTAGCGTGATTTGGTGTAGCGTGAGTGGACACTCTCCACAGCTGCTTGCTTAGGTCTTTGGTACCCAAACTAAGTTTCAGTAATGTAAACATTGGAAATTTGGTGAAGTGCAGCGATCCTAGTGGTAAAGGAATAAAACATTCCCGCCCTGACTCTTAGCCAGTTTTATGTTTTTAATTTTGCAACCTAGCATGTGAACGAGATTATAAACACCAGCACTCAATTTTAATATTTTGTTTCACATTTGCTAACATGGCGGCAAATGAATAAAAAAAAGGGGGGGGGAGGTTCTATCTTGAGATTATTAAAATACATGGAGTTCATATTTGTCAACGAAAAGTTTTCGTCTGCTACGGTGTATATTTACATTAGAAAATAACTTTGCATTGATTAATGAGTTTTTTGTGTAAAATGAATTTAAATTTTTAATATGAGTTTAGCGGCAACTTGAAACTGTGTTAATATTTATCGATGCATGAAATAAATGTATATACTGTTTGAGTGTGATCGCCATTATAAATTGACACTTTTTAACGCTTTCTAACAAGGTTGAAAAGTGTTTATGATTTCAGTTTATTTGTCTGTCCGTCCGTCCGTGCTCTAACTGTCGTAAATATCCACCGATTTCTATGGCATTTATGTATGTTATTATTATTTATTATTAAAAATATTTGCAATATTAACATGAAGTTGGAAAGCGTTTTATAATCTATGCGAAACGCATGATTTGCCTTTCTTGTTTTCTTTTCTGACACGTATAGAGGGAATATTTTCACTTCAATTTTTACCAATCAACTATCATGAAAGAAGTGTACAGCCTCTGCGAATTTCTGCAACGGATATTTTGCCATGTTACAGCGTCAGGATTATGCCTTTGTGTGCCCCCAAAGATTTTTTTTTCTTTTTTTTTTTAAAGCGACATCTGGCCCTAGAATTATTTTGTGCGTGCTCATAATAATACTCTGTGGCAAGAGCTTCTAAAAATCCTAATTGTTTAAGAGCACCATCACGACCATCTCTACTTCCGTAAAACCGGCAAACTCACCTTACCACTATACGCACTCAACGAGATTGATTCTTCGCGCTTTCCCACTTCTTGGTTTCTCGCATGGCAAATTTCATTTGGTATTCTTTCTTTCCCACCCCTGCCTTCGATTTGTCACTCATCCTCGCTCCCCGACGTTCCAGGGAGAAATACACATTATTCACAGCGAACCACTTTCTTTACCTCCCCACCCCCCTCTTCTCGTCTCTCGCTAGTTTACATCTTCGACGCTCAGCTCGGGGCAAAAATTCCATCCTCAATGGTCCCCCACTTCCCCTAGCGGCGAAAGGGAAAGAAATGCTGTCCGGATTTTATGAAGGAGCTCAATGCCTCAAGTTATTACATTCTTTAAATATTTTATTGCTCCCTTTGCTCGGTGTCGTGGTGATTTCGTAACGCGCCGTTCCGTCTCATCCCTTTGCTCGTCGCATCAGCGTGAAAAATGACAACTGTATGGAATTTATGTTGGAAAATATTCCGACAGGTGGGACTGGAACTCTCAACGCCCCCTCGCCCTCGCCACGGGTAACAGATGGAGTTGCGACAAGGGTTCCGGTAGACTGAGGTCTATATTCAGATAGATTGAGTAGCTACTAAACCTATTGTTTAGTTACTAAATTTAGTAAAGTCGATTGAGATAGAATTGTCCACCTGTATCCCTTCTGTATGGTAGCGAACCACCCTGTATATTAAAATCGTATCCTAATCCATGCGTCGTCATTCAGTACCGGTTTTGGATTTTCAAAGGACCTGCTTTGAACCTTATTTTCCCTGATAAAATTTAATGTATAATCAACCTATTACTCACTTTTTGCAAAGTGATAGAAATTTTAGCTCCTAAAAAAAGTGAAACAGTTTTTGAGTTTGTAAAGCTATTTAAAATTTCTCAGTTTAAACCAAAATTTTGAAAGAAAGAAAAAGCATAACTCAGGCGAAAATTTTTTTATGTATAGGGCATTTGATCCTATTTTTAAGTACAACAAATTAAATTAAATGAGTTAATTAACTTGAAAAGCAACAGATGTTCCTTCATTCATTGATTTGATTTGTAATGATCCTTTTAGTAACTGGAAACTAAATTTTCGATGTCAGAACAAAGCCACGAGGGAGGGGGGAGACAAAATGATGTTGAGGGAGGACTTAACTGGGACCACACCCGTGAATCGGAGATTGTGCTTCTGAAAAAAGCTTTTAAGCATTCTGAATAGCGGGGGTTCGTAATGTTGGGATGTTATTGAAGTCTTTGAGAGGGTGAAGAGAAAGCGGATGGGGAGGGGGTTTCAATGCAAAACTTTTTTTTTGTTTGTGTGTGTCTGCGGACCTAAAGTGCGTCTGGGCCAAAGCATGCTGTCACTTATTGTTAGGAACCCCCATTCCATTAATAACTCCTCCCTGGTAAGGTCTTTATTGTAATCCATCTAAATGAAGATTTCAAAAGCTTTTTCCCAGTTCATTTTCCCTCTTTCCATTAGGTTGGTATCCAGGGTGAGGCTGAAAAAGCGGCCAAAATTTTATGGGGCGATAGAACGCATCTGCACGAGCCAATTTTGCCATAGAAAGTACTGGAGGAACGCAAACGGCGAGCCGCCAAGTAGTGTTGTAAATGTCGTAAAAGGTGGGCCGGAAGTGAAGAAGTTGAAAGGTAGTTTTCCACTGGTACATTTAAAGAATTAACACAAGAATGAGAGGAAGTACTTCAGGAAACATTGTATTAACAGTAATGGAATTGATATAGTACTTGCCCAAATAAATTGTTCGAAACGGCGTCCGCCAACTGTAATTGTAATGCGGGCTTCACGCCTACGGGATAAGGACTAATGCACATTTGTGAAGATGTCAAGGCACATTTGCGAAGATCTAATTTACCGAATATCGCTAGCAACATCCGTGATCCTGGCCACTAGATCCATATCGGTTTCGATGGGACAGTCGTAGATGAGAGCTTTCATATGGCCCCGCAGGAAAAAGTCCAAACACGAGAGATCAGGCTATCTTGGTAGCCAAGCCAACCCGACCCATCTATTGCCCTGGGAACGTTACATGAAAGAAAATGCCTTTGGATGCGAAGACCAACCCTTTCATACCATTATTAATGCCGCCTTTCGACTAGTGAGAATTAGACAATAATTAAATACGTGCTGTAGAAACGAATTGCACACTTTCGATGCTTTTATTTAATATATCGACTTCACTTAAGTAAGTTTTTAATGGCTTTATTATTATTATTATTCAATTCCTATTATTAGGTCAAACTCTCCCTATACCGGGTGATTCAAAATAGATGGTGTGGTACTAATACCATGGTGTGGTAACTTTCACTAAAAACTGCCAAACATGCTTTACAGGAAAATTTTAACTAAATTAAGATTTGAGGAGTCAACTATGTCTATCGGGTGACTATTAACATAAATGAACGTCAGGTGAAAAGTAACCGCATTTTTCTTTGGATATATCTCCTTATTGCTTGGCGACAAACGCCAAAATTTTCAAATGGATATATCTCGGAAACTATTACACGGAGGGACACGGGATTTGTTTTATTAATTTTATTAGGCAATCTTCTTGAAAATATGAAGGGTAGGAAAGAAGGGACCGTATAAAAATTAAATTTCGTATTTTATCATGTATACAACCCCCTGTAAAAAAATTGTCATACCTGAAAGCTACTCTTTATTGGACGAATTTTTCTAATTGGAAGTATGTTTCGATCCCTTACGGTTTAAAAAATAATCGCCTTAACATCTATTTCGAATCTCCCGGTATATATCTTGTACAAATTTTCAATAGATAATAAAATACTTTTTTATTCATCCACTCAAGTTCAAATACATTTTATAAAACTTGTAGTGGATGACACTGGATGTTAATACAGTTTGGGTCGCAATCAACTGGATAATTTATCTACAGGACCGCCCAAAAATTTCTAAATACATTACGTTCTATGGGCCGAAATTCATTCAACTCGCATATCTCAAAAATTATTAGACGTAGAATGTTCAAACTTTATATTCAGGATTGTTGTAGCATCTAGTTGTGTACCCGCCATTTCGGTCCCATTCGACTGGATAGTTTATCTACAGGGCCGCTCAAAAGATTTTCAATACATTACTCTCTAAGGGCAGAAATTCATTAATGCGCATTTTAGAAGCATTAGGCTATTTCAAACGACTCAGAAGTGATATAGGCTGTTAAGGGTTACAAAATGAATTTTTCCATCGAAGAAAGTGTCTTTATCATTTATAGTGCTGCTAGAGGAACACTCAAAAGATTTCCAACACTTTACGGTCAATGACAGTTTTAGGTACATTCATTCATTTCAAGTACAATACCGTCCTAGAGTTAGGTAACGGTCCGACCACGGTCACGTGCCTTCCTCAAGAATTACGTCAAAAGTCGTCAAGCTTGGCGACTTTTTTACGTGTGTATGTATTTTATTCTCAAATCTCAAAAACTATGAGTCGTAGAATGCTGAAATTTCATATATAAGATTGTTGTAGCATCTAGTTGAGCATCTCGATTTTTGGTTGCAATCTACTGAGAGTTTATTGACAGGACCACCCAAATGAATTTCAATACATTATTGTCTATGGACATCTTCAATATATTACATCTGTAGTCAGTCATTGTTGGGTCCATGCACAAAATCTCGGCATTTGTCATCGATCTTGGTGAGTTTTGCCAAAATATCGACAAATTTGGCGAAATTATTCTCATTCAGTAATTATTATTAGTCAGTCATTTGGTCCATGCCCAAAATATTGACATTTGTCGACGAACGTGGCGAGATTTGCCGAAATCTGACCAAATATAGCTCCAAAAGTTATATCGCATTTCGCATAACTTTAAAATTTTTAACTCTAGAATGTTGAAATTTTGTATTTACAACTGTTGTAACATCTAACTGTGTATCTCTATTTTTTTTTTTTTTTTTTTTTTTTCAATTCCTACAATTAGTTCACATTTCCCCTATATATATTTATATCTTATTCAAATTTTCAGTCGTTAATGAATTACTTTTTATTCACCCACTCAAATTGAAATAGTTTTTTCAAGTGTTAATTCATTAATTAAATTTAATAAAAAGTAAGTAAATTAAAACTTTTTGTTGACCTAAGTGGGAATTGGCTTAAAAAAAACTTTTTTTATATATTACTTGTTATTATTATTATTCTCATTTAATTAAGTGCATTCAAGTATATTTTCATTAGAATCTGACCTGTGATGTAGATTATACGTACATTAATAATTATTGTCATTTGTTTTCTGTGTTTTTCTTAAATTTAATCTATATAAAATCGAATCAACATTTTTGAAAAATTGGAAGCCTAGAATTTAAGTTGAGTGACAACCTATGATGTCACCCAATTTCGTTTCATTCCCAGCATATGCTTATAGTTTAAGGTGAGTGACCGCCTATCATTTCACCCAATATAGTTTTTCACCTTTGCAGTTATTACGTGATCTGCGAACACCAATTTACGCAGTTTGAAACGATTTTCGCAAAATCTCAAAATCTAAGCAAGATTTTTTTTTTAAATTTTGACGCCTATGTTTTAAGTTGAGTGACCACCAATCATTATACCCATTTTCATTTCAATTGCTTCAGTCGTTTGTACGTGATGCTTGAACAAAAAAAGCGTCACGGACAGAATGACAGAACGACAGGCAGACAAACTTTTTTTTTATGGTCGCACCGGATTCCCAGGTGCTTGAAACGGATTGAAATCGCAAAATTTTTGAATTCCAAGAAATGTACAGACAAAAGACTAATTTTATTTATATAGATAGATATCTTTAGGTGTTTGCATATTACTGTATGCAGCATTTTTTTCATTTAAAGAACTTTCTCCCTCATTTCTTTCTATAATAACGTTCTTTAATAACGTTTCTATAATAACGGGCAAATATAACGTTTTCTCAAATACATTCCACAGGCAAGGGGAGGTTCACGTATGTCTGTTTTGTTTTAATATAATTCGTATTCCAATTAATCTGATTTTAAAAATTAATAATGATACAATGAATAAAATACATATTTTGAGAAACTTAGATAAAAAAATTAAAATTGTAGCAATCTTGATGATAAAAATATTTTTTTTAACTCACATGCATTGACAAATACTTACATCGAATGTGTTTTACAGGAGGGTGACCACAATATTCACAAGAAAATTTTTATTGGATAAATTCTGAACACTCATTAATGCTACACTCCGTACAGTGACCTCTCATGATGCCTAAATAAATATTAAAAACTGGAAAAAAAATCATTTTTGAATTTTGCTTTTATGTTTTAATGAATTGCATTTAATTTAAAATATTTCCAATGTTTCAAACTGTATGAGGGAAAGAAATAATACTTTCTTATGTGCAAATTTTTGGCTCATTTTGTTATCAACTGAGTTAACTCTAAATATAATCTCTTCTGCAAAGAGAACAAAATTTATAAATATTTACAAAACACTTGTAAACTAAATAAACATTTTGCAGTACATTAAATTAGGCTATAATTTTACGTTAAATTTTATGGTTTGTTTGTTTTTTCTTCCAAGGTAACCTGGCTTATGATATTTAATGATTTCAAATGGGGAAGGCTCAAACATAACTCAATTTAAATTAAAGTTAATTGCTACACAACACTTATTTATTCAGGGTAACTCAGATTTTTTTTCTGACGGAAGTAACGCTCAGTAAAGGAAGTGACGTATATGTCATATACTCCACGGCAAGCGCGCATGAAAAAGATGAACCACGAAAAATCCTACATTTTCGACCGCTCACTCCTTTCGCCGACTTCATCGTTGAAAATGCATTATCATTATTATCATTATTTAGTTTTTCTTGAGATGGCTACGTTATCCACAAAATAAGTATTTAAATATCTCGTTTTGCCGATGGCAACTAGTTGTAAAATTCTATACTCTCTGAGGAGTTTGTGAAGATTTCCGTAGGGAAATAACTTTTGAATTAAATTGTTTTTAAGAGGTGTAACGTTTATTTTCTGGATTGTATATCGTTAGATTGTGGCTAGTACTTATTTTCAGACATAGAATTATTACTGCCGTGGTGGTATTGGATGAACATACAAATGTCAAACGCGTTTTAAAATAAACGACTTGGTGCAGTCATTATTATTTGGAGTCCGCTTACTAGAAAGCTCGGTTAGTATTTTGACTAACTCTTGATACGCTTTAACATTCATCGTGTAAAAATACGGGGAACCTGTTAGGGAAAGAAACGGCGATTTCTCGCCATTTCTTTGAGACATCAATCTTTATTTATATATCAATAAGCGTTTTGAAGGTACATCCAACATAATATTTTACATGTAATCCCAACCTCACAGGAGGTTGTCGATAATCCTTATTTTTAGATGAATAATACAGGGACGTAGCCAGGGGGGGGGGATATCGGGATATATCCCCCCCCCAAATTTTTGGATTAGTGATGAAATTCCGTCTATGTATACACATATAAGTTCATATCCGCCCCTCCCCCCCAAAAAAAAAATTTTCCAGCCGCAAATCCCCCGAAAAATTTTCCTGGCTACGTGCCTGGAATTATATACAAGGTTTTGGAAAAGCACAAAGAAATGGAACCTGTCTGCAATCGAACCGCAAAAGTAGTTGGAAACTTCAGTTTAAGAACACTATTCCTGGATTCTAACCCAAATTCAAGACAGAACAACGGTTTAAGAACAAGGAGATGGAACACCACAATTAAAGGGACAGTGGCTGCAAATGTACCTAAACAGCAAAGGGAAATTTTCGCTTAAGAACACTGTTGGAGGATCATACTTCGATCCCTCGAAGGTAAATTTATAGGAGGGGATACTTCGCTTAGAAAGTTGGATAACGCCATTGTTGCAAACAGATGGCGCTACGCACATTGGGTAACTGCGCATCTCAGCTTGTTTATATTTCCATCGAGGCGAAGTAAATGGAGATCGTTGAATTATCAAAACTGCAAAAAATTAAATACATAGACTTATGAGCGTGATATATAGTAATTACTGGTTTCAGACGTGTTTTAATTACATAATTGTCTTATAATACTATTTCGGAGTGAATATTGGCAATAGTTTCGAAGTGAAGTGATATTATATTTGTCAAACGCCAGTTGCATTGGCCGTTAGGCCATTAAACTCCAAAATATTATGTATGTCGTGTCTGTTATTATTTTGCCCAAAAGATGTATTTTAAGAAATGTTAGTGCGTAAGAAACGGATCCTGGCTGCAATCAATCCCAAACAATGGACAGAACCTGCAGTTTAAAAATATGGATACAGAATAATAATTCGAAACCTACTTGCAGACGAAATCAACGCTTAAGAACACTCTGTGATAGAAAAACACAACAAAAATTACACTATCTGAATTCGAACCCCACAAACAGAGGAAAACATCAATTAAAGAACACAGTTAAAGTATAGTACTAGACTACGGACATTTCCCCCCATTAGACCCAACCTCCAGACGGAACAATGGTATTCGAAAACAGTTAAAGAATAATACTACAACATGGACACTTCCTGGATTCTAAGTAATTTTCATGAATGACCGATGATTCTTACTGGAGATTTTAATGTTAATTTTCGCTCTCAAGAATCTCAGTCGTTAGTTGATATTTTAAATAAAAAATTGGATCTAACTATGAATACTTATCGACTTCAATCAACAACGCGTTTCAGTACAACGATAGGTGCTGTATTTTCAAGAAAATTAGCAAATTTAGAGAGTTAAATTTATGTTTCACATTATAATTACCACAAACCTATAATTTCATACATAAAAAGTATGATGACATCCAAGTACCTATTTCCAATGAATAATATGAATATAACATTTACATAATCTTTGGAAATTACATGAATAATAAATATAATTAAATTATAATATGATATTTATTTTAAGTTAAAGTTTAATCATTTCAGTGATATGTGTCAAATAAGTAATACTTCAATCGCGCTTAAAGATTACACGCATACACTTTTTTTTCTATTTTTGTAGATAGCGAATTACTGTTCTCTAAATTCAATTTATATACGGCCCCCTTTTCTGAGCATTTCAGATGCTTCAACTTTATGTAGGCATAACGCGGTCAGTTTTTATCGTAATAAAATGAAACTTTTTGTGTTTACTTTGTTTTTGTGTACTGCATCTTTTCCTAAATATAAGTGATAGGACCTGGGGACCGTATAAATATTTAATTTTTGTAATTTTTTTCTAAATGGGTTTTTTGGTTCGAAAAGCACGTCAAAACATTCTTTACCTTTTTAAAAACATTTTTCAAATTGGGAGTGCATATCTAAACCGAACGGTTCGGGAATTAGCTATTGGGTCACATTAAGGCTGGACACCCTGTATATACTTTCATATGTGTGTATGTGTGTGTGCGTGTAGGAAGCAGATCAGTAAATCGAATCTAATAAAAAAAGTATTAAAAAATTAATAAATTAGCCCTTTTGGCTAGTCTATCACTTATTATGCTGATACATACCTAAAATCTATGTAGAACGGCCTCTTTTTTATATTTTTATCACGTAGTTAAATTTTACTCATGCAACCTGTGCAAAGCATTTTGTAATAATAAAAGGTCACGTTTTAAATAAGATCAGTGAGTCCATACTGGAATCAGTGAGTAACCTCTCCGTCAGATTGCTTGTAATCTGACAACCAAAAAGCATGATGTCATGCATAATTCGCGCTAATTCGTACAGTTTGGGGGCGAATGGCCGACCAATACTTAATAATACTTAACAATACTTAATAATACTTAATAATGCCAAATACTTAAATAATTTCGTCTGCAGTGTATATAACTCTAAGCTGTTCGAGGATCAAATTATTACAAAGATCCACAAAACGAAGTGAAAAAGTAATTTGTGTTTCTTTTTAATTCAGGTTATCTAGTGGGATGTCAGTTTACGATTAAACGATTTGGCAGTTGTGCTCCGATTGAATAAACCTCAAATATGTGTGCTAGAAAAATATCTGTTTCCTCCAGTACGGAGAACGGGTACTCAGCTAGTTTGATCTTTGTGGAAAATCAGTGACGCTTAAGCGCCCAGTGTCCTACATGGACAGGGTGTTTATCACCAAAGTTTCCCTATTCAGAGAGGTGTACAGCAAAGCCCACTGGTCAGAATGCTACGAAATTTAAAGGAAACCGTAATGAGACCACGAGAGAGAGAGATCTGTGTGGACAGAAAATTAGTTCAAAAATCACCACCAGGTGGCGTTTCAAAATGTTTTAGTGCGAATAAAACAGACCGATAACCATTTCTCCAGCGAAGAAAACAATGAATATGATGTTCTGTATCCCTACTCAGTGGGAGAATTTGCATATCAGCAACTATGACACTGTAAAGCGTCAACTGATAGTAATTTTGAACTATTATTATTATTTTTTTTTTTTTTTCAGATCAGATTCCTCCCTCATGGCCTTATTAAGGTTTCCTGCAATTTTATTGGCATTCTGACTGGTAATTTTCTCTGTACATCGCTTTGTACAGGAACATTTTTAATTATGGACACCCTGAGACGCTGAAATTTTAATATTTTCATTGCAGATCGAAAAAATTCATATGCATTCTACACTTTCCCTATTCTTAATACAAGAGTATTAAATCTGATTTCCAAAAAATTCTTAAGATATCAAAGTGAGGCATGCTATGACTTTGCTTTTTATACAGAGAAAAAAAATTAATTGTTCATCCATTTTTCCCTATACATACATTTTTCCGTTACAGTTACAGAATACAGAAAAATGTATGGTATAATCTACCTGAAAAGAATGCAGTTTATTGGTTTAGCCGTTCCCGAGAAATCCGCAAACATACTTAAAAAATAAATAAAATAAATAAATAATTAAACGCGTTGAGCAGAAAACCTTCTCCTCCTCCTCTCTCTCTCTCTCTCTCTCTCTCTCTCTCTCTTTCTCTCTCTCTCTCTCTCTCTCTCTCTCTCTCTCTGTCTCTCTATCTCTTTTTCAAGTCGGTTTAAACATAACTTAGTCGTCTGATTCGCCACCTCTTAGTCGACTTACAGGTCAATTTAGCACAATAGTGCGGGAAAAAAAAACATACTAAGTGCATTTATTTTGATACGCACAGAGTAACTAAATAACCTTTATATTTAATTAAGAAGCACAATTTAGATATGATACTAATGATGATAAAAACTAGCGTGAAAAGTAAATGGAATCAACTATGCATCTCCTACTTTTGATCAACTTATTACAACTTATTTAATTAATTTAATAAATGGGAAACAAATTTAATTATTATTGAGTCTCTCTTTAATATTAGAAGCACTTTTCCCCCTCTTGTTAATAGCTTCTGCAATCCTAATTTCATTTTAGCGTAAAGATGAATAATGCAATTTTCTAAAATGCATGTCATTAACTTTCATCATAATAAGCTGTGAACTGGGGAAAATGTTGAACCATATCTGTTATCTTCAATTTGGTTTTTAAGGCTCGATTTATTTTTATTTATCTACTTTTGCTTATTTTTTTGAGGGTGTTTTTTGACGATAAGAGGTTTCACAATTTGCCCCAATCATCGCTTTTAGCTTACAATTTGTTGCACTGTAATTCTGCACTGTGAAAACCTATTGACAACATTATCACTTTTTTATGGTAAATTTATGAACTTCTACTTTCTGTTTTCAATCGGGGTCAGAGACAAATATACAAAGAGTACTTTACAATAGTTTTGAAACAAAGGATTCCTTAGATTTTAATTCAATCCTTACGAAACAGGGATTGATGGAACGCTAATTTACAGCTGATTTTTTTAAAAAATGATGTATAGTTTGAATAGTATCTATAATGAATCAACTTATGTTGAACTCTAGAAAAAAAGGCTTGCGGATATCACGCTTATCAGAATGTGTATCCACAAGCTTTTCTGTGCACTCTTACCTTTACTTAAACTGTAAGTCCACAGGAATTGCGATAAATTCTGTACAGAAACTAAAATGTATGGTATTTCGTAAGTTTTTCCTGAAACTAAGGAATCAATGCCAATTTTGAAATGCGATTACTGTGCTTAGGATTGGTTTTCTCCTGAAATTTACATTAGATACACAAGTTTACCTTTCATACGAGTGCATAATACAGTCTGTGAAAGAATATTATGGATTATTATTATTATTAGTTTTTATTTTTTTTATTTAGCTATTTATTCAATAGAGCTTTGAGAGCGAGTTTGTTTTTAAAACTGATAAGGAGACATTTGGCGACTATTGTTTTCCTTTTTCCAATAACCTTAAAGATCCTGTTCAGTAGGCAAGCCCTAAAAATAAAATGCCTCAGTTTTAAGAATTAGTCTAAGCACTCTGGGACCAATAGATAGTACATCAATAATTTAATCCGTGTCCGATTTTTATTTTGATTCAGTAGTTCAGGAAAATCATGATTTTTAAATTTGAGCCAAATGGAGAGCTAATCTGAACAAAAACTGAAAATAATGAAACATTTCTTTATTTAATTTCATTCAGATTTGAAAATTTCCAAATTGTTGTCTTTGTAGGATTTTTACCTCAACTGCCTGTTGTTGTGCAATGACTACTCAAACAGCATCTATTCAAGTTGCGAAAGAATTTTATCTCTAAACGAGCGTGGTCTAAAGGTCATTTTAACAATTTTCTTCCGACACAAAACCACACACATACACACACACACACAAAAGTCTTTTTCTTGACTTGTGAATTTAGGACCGTGTAACCGTGTAATTTAATTTAATTGTTAACCTTCTTCCTTGCAAATGATTTTTTTAAATTTTTATTATCAGATATTGTTGGTAATTGCATGTTTATTTTTCTGTTTCTTTACTAAACCATACACCGTTTAGTTTAGCTGCATGGTAATTTTCATGGCAAGCGGAACAGTTCGCTTTGTAATGTGTTTTCTGAGCATAGGAACTTTATCTTAACACCGCATCATGTTATATATGTAGTTGCGATTTTTGAAGGAATGATCTGAATGTTCTTCTTTATTATATACTAGCTGCGTGCCCGTTCTTCGCACAGTAGGAAACGAAAATTTTCCTTACATGTGTAATTCGAAATTAGTGATGTGGAATTTAAAAAAAAAAGAGCAAAATTATTTGACTCTTAATGTAAAGTTTGTGTCATGAGTACTAACCTGATCATTGCAGTATAACTACTCAAAAAACTACGTCAGTGTCATTCACTATTAAGAAAGTGGAAAGCTTAATAGTTTGCAGAGAACTCCTGGCTTTCAGAATGTCTTATTTCTACATCATACTGTTTTTTAGGCTCAAGTTGTAGCATTAAATACCTAAGACACTACATGAAATGGAGCACCATTTATTTCTTTCCGAAAATGTACCATATAAGGAAAGTATTGCAATCATGAAAAAAATTCGACTTCGAGATTTTGGTGTATTTACACGTTTTGAGGTCTTCTGAATTCATTTATGCTATTTTCAAGAGATTTTTTAAAATAGCTGCGCACCGGCTCTTCATACGGGAAGAAAGGAATATTTTACTACTAAAATCATATCTGCATGTGACAAAACAGAATTTCATTTTTAAAAAAGTTCAAGTAATCCCCTCTGTTGAAATGACTGCGGGATATATTAACGCAAATTAGAATTACTTTTCGTTTAGTTGGTTGTAAGACAACCGTTGAAAACGGATAAACACTTTTAATTTCATGAAATATTTATTAACGTGGTACATTGCGATTTATTCATACTATCTTTACAAATCTAATAATACTACCTATTACGTACATTAATACTATCTATACTCGCTTCTCCCTCTTCAAGGCTCCCTTAAAAGAAACAGCTTAGATTATTTGGCCTCAATGGGATCTTTTGATTCTGTGGCGATTCTTTGCAATTTACGCATTAGCATAAATAATAATCATTTCACATAATGGTTGCCATTAAGGAAACTCTCCATATATATTTAATTTATACATAGTTTTATAAGATTGGCGTATTTAGCGCCGTAAACCATTTCATCTTACTGTGGGGAGAAAATATCAGAGGGGTGCCATTTTAAATATCCAATAGCGATATCTTTTATATCCTCCATAGTCCTGTCTCCTGAAAAACATCAAACTGTGTAATCTCGAGGAGCTACTTATTCCCATTTTAATTGTGACAGGGCGTTAGAGTTGCAGAGTTTACAAATTTCACACATTTTTTTTAATTTATGACGTCACTGTTTGACTGCCGTAAAGGATACCCAGGTAGATTAATTTCGGAGTTACTTTCGATATTTCGCATAATTGTTTTCAAATGGTATCATTAAAACTTTGCGTGACCTTTGTGGAGGAACGTAATTCAACGTTAAAATAAAACTATACTCGCAACCTGCATGCGTATGTTAGGCAACGCCTGCGCTAAATTAAATGCCAAAAATAAAAATAATAAATAGAAAAATTTTAATATATCGCGCTTTGAAACGAACTTTGTAACTTTTAAAATGAACATTTTCAGCGCCGTGAAAACATTTCAATTTTTAAATAAGCACCGGATTAAAATGCCACTTCTAATAATAATAATCGTGAATTTCTTAGTTTATTTCTACAGTAAATTTTAATCAAAATATCGTCTCCCTGTGTTGAAAATAGAGCTGGAATAAATGAGTTAAAATTATGGCGTAATTTTTAGGTATCTTAAAGCATTTGACGTCATAGATCCTCACTTGCGAATTGAAATTCTGATATCCCATTTAAAAACTCGATTGGTTGAAAAAACCCTTTTTTCTAATCCTTTCTGTGGCAACAGCCGAACATAAATTCTCGTGCCGTGATCGCAATGTAATGAATGGCGTAAGATCGCGTTGATGCTATTAAATTCTAAACATTAGGCTGCATTAAAATTCGTAAAAAATCATCTAATTTACATAATTTTTTCGTTTTTATTTTAAAAGAGGGAGAAAAGAATGTTTCACGATTTGTCAAAATATCTAAAAGTTATGACGGATAGAATTCAAGATGCGACAGTTTTAAAATTATTTTACGAAAAAAAAATCGCGAAGCAGATGTTTAGTAAAAAAATTCCTAAAAATCGGTAAATCAGGTTAAGTATTCAGAACAAACTGTTTTTAAAAGAAAATTTTCTCCTCTATCCGATGATACAAATGCCGTTTTGCTGCGAGCGTAATTTCCGCCGTTATTACGAATTAGGTGAGAAAAAATGCCAAAAATCGCATAAAACATAAAATAAAAAAAAATCTAGGTCGAATTTTGAAAAAATCGCTTCGAGGTGCACAACTACATATTTACATCTTCCCGAATACCAAATTTGGTGTTTCTAGGTGTAGCCGTTTGTCCGTAACGCTGCAGACAGACACACACACCCACACACACACACACACACACACAGACACCTTCTTTTATAATAAGTAGAGATATATATTTTTATCTTATGGCCAAGAACATAATTTGATCAATTCCTAGAATTGTTCTAGACCTAAAAGACGAGAACAGTTTTTTTTAAATTCCGTTTAATACAGAAAAATCTTAATCTCAGTTATTCCTACAACCACCATCATTTGTGTGCTAATGGTGACGTTTTGTCTCTATCATTTCTGCAATATTGGAGCTTCTTATGGAGACGCTCAACTGTGGCATATTTTAATCGTTTTATCATGGGCGCAAACTGGTACGTGGCATTGGGTAAGGGGCAAAATGCTTCCTACTGTACAATTTGGGGTGGGGGATAATGCTTCCTATTATAAAAAATACTCTTTTCAAGTGGGTGATATCTGAATTTTCCTAAATTTTAGGTGGAGGAAGGGGCGTAATTGCCCCCTCTTGCTCATAGTAAATTACGCCTATCCTTTCTTTCATACTAATGTTTTCATCCTCTTCTATTACACGTAATTTAAATTGCGACGGATTATTTTAACACAGAATTCCAAGCGCCAGCAAACTAATCACCAGTCTTGAAGTCCGTTCAATCTTCACTGCTCGTGTAGAAAATGTTTCTGAGTAAGCGATTCCTTATCATCTCATCACCTGAACATAAATGATAATAATGTACTTACCTTTTAATATTAAAACACATTTTGTTTGTTTAGCATTCCAAATCGATTTTGAGATGATCTGTATTGATTTGCCCTTATGCTTATGTCTCCTCGTATGCATATTTATAAATCCTTTTATTGAACTGCTCTCGTTATGCTTAAAAATGAATGATTTATCGTGCTCATTATAAGCGAAATTTTAAATCCCATTCATTGAGAACTAATCACATTTCACCAGGAAAAATCCGAAGTAAGGACCCTCAGTTTTAAAAGTCGGTAATCATAGAACAATATAGCTGTCAGGCACAAACTGTTGGCGGTGTTTGGAAGACGAATTTTCTCATCAATGATTAATTAGCTGGCATGACATCGAGGTTCACCGCTTTCGCCTACTTTTTTCAGTAAACTTAACTTCGTAATCGGACGGCCCTGACGTACACCCATCCAATTACATCTGCTCCATGCTTGAATGACTCCCCTTAAATTTGCGCTCCTCTGATCCTGATGTTTAATTCGCATTTTAAATATTCGCCCACGTAAGCGCGATCTACGTTTTACACAAAGGATTTATGACAGACGACATCCAAAATCATTTCCCCACCTCACGGGCACCCTACGTCTTTCAGACAAAGAATTTGACAGAGCTGAATTGTCCAAATTCAGACAAGGAAGTATTTCTAAGAATTTTCCATAAAATCAATTTTATTTCATGTCGTTTTATCTGCTTACAAACTATTTATTATACACTAGCTGAGCACCCGTTCTCCGCACGGTAGGAAAAGAACAATTTCGTTACACATATAATACGAATTAAACCCAGTGATGTGGAATCTAAAAAAGTGAAAAATTATTTAAATCATGATGAAACGTTGACGTCATGAGTGCAAATTTGAGATAACTGCAACACGATGGCACAAAAACTATGTCAGTGTCATTGGCGATCAAAAAAGAAGCAACTTCTCTTGGATGACCTTGCCCAGGCTTTTTCTCGATGGATCCGATATCGTGGGACTGCTTCTATAAGTTGCACACGACGCTAGGCGTTAAATTAAATTCTCTACAAATCTGGAGGCTATCCTGCTTATAGTCTCCACACATAGGATCTAGGTCAAGGGGTGGGGGTTTCCTCCATGGGAGTCTTTCTAAGGAGTCCTAACTCGTATTTACGCTACGTTTTGGAGGAAACCAGCCATATATGTTTCCTAACATATGCATGTTGCGAGTACAGTTTTATTTTCCGAACGGGATACAGGAAAACTCCGAACGGTTAGGTCGGCGTACGCGACCTGTTTTGATCCAGAAACCTTCCGTCTCCCAGTTCAGAACGCTATGCGGTCGGCCACAGGTCGGACTAAGTCATTGCTAGGGGAATATTATAAGCACATGGGACCATTCTTCTATACATGACGATTCTCTATCTCTACCTAAACGCATTCTTTTTGCACTCCTTATGCTACGACCTATGTTTGAAAAACAACGTCTTCCAGACATGACTAAAATACCTATTGCTTTCTGTACACAAAAAAATAAACCATCATCAATAACAAATAAACTCAGCTATTTTTTTAACTGATTGTATGATAATGAAAACATTAGAAATATGATAATTATAAAAATATTATTTTCTTTGAAATCAATCTTGCTTAAGTAGTTAAATAGATAAATTAACTTAAATAGATTAATAGATAAATTCACCTTAGTCCCTACTCAAATACTAATATATAAAATCCTTCAGAGGTTTACCCGAAAGTAATTGCACTACTTTGTTCAATTCAAATAACGCTTCATCAAAGATGTTTTGGTCAAATTGAACTGCATCGCGCTGTAAAGCACGTTTTATTTTTATTTTACTGGCCGGAGAACTTCGATAGACGCGTGCGATCTCTTTGAATTATACAATGCGTGACGTCAAATTGCCGTCAACGGAACTCTTCTGGGGAATTTGATTGGTAGATGGTAGTTTATTATTTCGCTCGTAAAGCAAATTTTATTATCTAATGCATTTTTAAGTCGTGCATTAAAATGACGTCAGTTTCGCTCGTGAAATTTAACTTGAATTATTGAAAGTAAACTGATCTACTTTTATCGGATATACTTTCATATATAGATGGTGAGTCACGTGACTCTTTAAATTACAAAGATTTGACAATCTGATCCCGTGAAATAAAACCGCTTAAAACAATTATATACAAATTCGTGTGGTTTAACCTGAAAACCTTATTGCGAAGGCCTAAATATTGTCTTTTTCTTCGACGCACGTGCATATTATTGTATTATACATATAAACCTTCCTCTTGAATCACTCTATCTATTGCTGGAAACTGCATTAAAATCCGTTGAGTAGTTTAAAAGATCTAAGCGAACATCGAGCGGAAGCGACTTCATTTTATACTATGTAAAGATGTAGAACTTGACGCGACTTTTAGTATTTTTTTGGACAGAATCATCGATTCTGAGAATTAAAAAAAAACTACACTATTTTTGTATTATGTCTGGTGTTTTCCCCTTTCCCAGTTCCCTCAGCCCCTCCTCTTTCCTATGCCACTATCCACAGTAAATGGGATTACTATGGAAATCGAAGGTGAAGCTCGTTTTCAATTACAATAATTGAACATAAATAAGAAGAATCAATTTCACCAAGAAATTATATTATTTATTAATAATAATTATCATTATTGAAAATGTAAGCATTTTTTAAAAATCATTTCATGTTTAGAAAATTGGAGAGAGTTGCTTCCAAAAAAAGATAAAAAGTAAAAATGAACAGTCGAACAACAAAGGTACGGTGTATCTTTGAAGTACTCACATTTTTCTTTTTAACACTTTCCAACAAGGTTGAAAAGTGTTTATGATTTCGATTTGTTTGCTAAAATTTAATAAAAAAAAGTATATCTAATATAGATAATATACCGCCAAAAGTCATCCAAACTTGGCGACATTTTGCACGATTTTTGGGAATACATACAACGACCGTCGTCAAACCGATAGGGAATATTATGAATTATTTTGCATCTTGTGCCGACATTTGAATTTCCCACGATTTTAAAAAATGCAAGTTTCCTTTCGTTATTATGGTTGCTGAAAAATCACAGAGCTCAAAAATCGTTAAGGGTAACACGCGCATAAAACAAAATGCTTTGAATTTTTATAATAGTAAATTTTTGCGTCAAAGACTTTTAATGTAATTAGATTTCTAACTCATTTTTAAACTCATGACGTCAAAATGAAATCATGAGTTAAAAATGGAAGTTTATTATTTCCATCGTGGTGTAATTTTTTCTGAAACTTGTTGACCTCATTAGGATATTTAAAGCATTTTTACACTCGTGACATCAAAATGACGCAAGTCTCACTTGAATTATTGAAAGAAAGAAAGAAAGAAATCTATGTTAACTGTGCTGACGAATGTTCTGAAATCGGACATTTGAGTAGCTTTATACCATGAAAATTGCGAAAAATCGTAAAAAAATTAGGGAACGGGTGGATTTCCAGAATTAAAAAGCTGCCCACGAACTATTCTATGTCGTTTTATATGTATGTGCAAATTTTCAAGCCGTTCGGTCGAACGGCGTGGGAGGAGTTCCCAGACGACGAACAAACAAACAAACAAACAGACAAACAAACTTTCACAGACAAACTTTCGCCCCCACTCTCGCCAACCTAAAAAATCACGTGTCTCTAGGAGTTATGCACAAGTTTCAACGCTCCCAAAAGAACTAGATGAAAACTAAAGTGAACAAATGAGCGATAAACGCACCAGTTAAGGAATTTGTAGACTCTTAATTATTAAAACTACATTAATTGGCAACGCAAAATAAATACATAAGTCATGGAATGGTGTACTTACATGTTGTTCCAAATCGCCATTTTAAATCTAAATTACAGTTGCCACATAAATACAAAATATCGATTGCATATGTTTCATTGTCGCCACCTTGATAACTGCATGTATTTAATTATCGCCACCTTGATAACTGCATATGTTTAATTATTGCCACCTTGGCGAGAGTCGGGCAATTAAAGTAGGAATCCACCCAAGAAAGACAAACACGGCGCACTCATGGATGACTAGCTGAATGCCCCGTTCATCGTCCGGGAATGAATGGATTCTTTTGTTATATTACGGTTTGTTGTTATTACTAATTATGATAATGAATAGATATAGCAAAATTTATATTTCATAAATATTATCTGCGTTCAATAATTATGCATAAAGAATTTCATGGCAATCGTTTGAACGGTGAAGAAGATGATTCGGCGCAGTGCCATCCACTGTCGAAGGTTTTGCATAATGGGTAGCATCAAAATATTTTCATGATCAAATATCTATGTGTACGAATTTTCTTTAACGGTCAAGACACGCTGCATCGCCATCTAGTGGCAAATTAAAAGTAACAATAGCTAAAGCGCTTTCAAAGGGCGAGTTAAGAAAAATGGATAGGGCAAAAATTTTTTCCGTGTTCAAATGTATATGTATACCAATTTTCAGAGCGATTAATTGAACGATGAAGAAGTTGATTGCTGAAGTGCTATCTAGTAGCGAGTTAAAATAATAAAGTGCTGCACACAGGGGCAGATTTGCCGAGTTGGGGGCCCTGGGCAGATACTTCATTAGGGAACCCTCTTTCGAAATTTTTTTCAAAATTTACAAATTTTGAAACTTAAAGAATAATTTAGGGGCCCCCTTTTTGTTGGGGTCCCGGGCGCTTGCCCCGAAAGCCCTCCCGGAAATCAGCTCCTGGCTACAGTGCCATCAAGTTGTGAGTGCAGCCAAATGAATACTAAAAAAATCTTCTGTCTGTTCAAATGTGTATGTATACCAATTTTTAAGGTGATCGGTCGAACGGCTTTGATGTTGGTGCGCCGCATTAGAGGCAAGTCATAGCAAAACAGATAGCGTAAAAATATTCTCCGTGTTCAAATATCTGTGTGTACCAATTTTCATAAATGAGTGGAACGGTATTTTCATAGCAAACGGTTGAAGGGTACAGAAGGCGAGTTATAGCTAAAGGGATGCCGCGAAAATATTCTTTTCGTTCAATTCGAATTTCCATGGCGACCAGTTGAACGGTCCTGAAGTTAATGGTTTGAAGTGACATCGAGTGGCAAGTTATAGCAAAATGGATAACGCCAAATATTCTCCGTGTTCAAATATCTATCTATACCAGTTTTCACAGCGATCAGTTGAAGAGTCTTTATATGCTGCTGCGCCATCTATTGGCGAGTTAAGGTAATGATGTGCTACAGCACAATGAAGTAGCTATTTATAGCAAAATGGATAACACGAAAATATTCTCCGTGTTCAAGTATCTATGTATATCAATTTTCATAGCGATTAGTCGAACGGTATAGAAATTGATGTGCTGCAGTGTGCATCTTGTGGCAAGTTACAGCCAAACGGATAGCGTAATAGTATTCTCCATGTTCACATATCCAGGGCCGGCTCGACCATATAGACAAACTAGGTGACTGTCTAGGGCGCTGACTCGAGAGGGGCGGCAATAGACAGGCAGTGGAGTTTTTTTTTTTTTGTTGTTTGTTTGTTTGTTTCCTCCTGCTGTTCGACTGATCTCAGTGTCAGTCTCTTTTTGTTCTAAGGAGTAGCGGACTGGTCACGTGAAAAATGCAACACATAGACAGCATATAATTTGGATCGTTCTTCCACATGGGTCGAGGCACCACATGTCCCAATCTCACAAAATCACAAACTTGTTATCACCACTCTGACTTTTTTGTTTATAGAGGTCATAAACAGAGCCGGTCCTAGGGTGGAGCGAACGGTGCGACCACACCGGGCGCCATCTCTATGGGGGCGCCAAAATACCTTACGTTATACAATGTGGAAGTATATATTTGAATGGCCATATATTGTTGAAGTTTTCGTTTTAACCCCTTTGAAACATTTTCTAGCTGCATGTGTAAGGGAGGGGGCGCATTTTTGTATTTTGCACCACTTAGAAAAATAGCTAGGACCGGCACTGGTCATAAACACGATACTGTGAAAATGTTTTGTTGCGGTCTCATGAAAAGGTCCGTCAACTTCCTGCAACCCGAATCTCTTCTAAAGCTTCGATCAGTGTTCTTTGGTCAGTGCTCAACCCACCCCTAATTAACGACCCCCGTAGCCTCTCAAGTAATCATCACCAAGTGCCCGCAAGCAGCAGAAGTCAAGAGCACAATCAGTAGAAACAAGAGAAATAAATCATGCCAAACGCATCTATTATAAAACACTTTCCAGCACACTAGCGTTCTTGCGCACACTCATATCCCCTAAGCAGATAGCCCTTGCGTAGTTTTCCATTTAACCTTTTGAAGAGCAACCATTTCCCAATGCCGACAATCTGCAGCCATTGCTATCGCTCGATTTAAGTACCAGAAACATGGCGGTCAATCGAATCCCCTATCGCGTGTTACGGAGCTAAAGGACATTTTTGACACAGCTGGCTGTGCCGCCGCTGGTAGTTAAAACGAGCGATGGCAACGGCTGCACTTTTTCGGCATTGGGTAGTCTGACCAGTTATTCTTCTCATCAATGTACCATGAATTATTTTTATCAGCACCAGATGCCGGTGCTGATAAAAATAATTCTGACATCCATTTTTCAAATAATCGATCATTTTTATGGAAAATGATGTGCTAAATATAGAAAAGGATTCTCGTGTTATTATGTCCTGCTTAAGTATTTCATTGAAATCAAATTTATTCTTCGTAAATCAAAAAATCATAATTGTGTCCTCACGGCGAGGACACCGCGCTTTAAAGGGTTAACACAACACACTAAATCAGTTAATTAGAGAGTGAGTAATAAATTTTCAAAATTCTTATTGAAATCGTCCTAGCTAAATATATAACGCCAAATAATGAAAATACCGCCAAGCTGGGTTCATTTTTCGAAAGAGTTTTTCTCACCCTATTTGCGATTTATCGCCAATACTGGTGACTTTAGTGCAACTTTTAAGGGATCACACGATCGTTGTTGGACTATTACCTAATATTACATAGAAGGGTAATATTGTGCTTTTGCAAAAATGCCTCTCTCTAAACTGCCATTGAACGTAATGCATTGGAATTATTTTAAGTTCTCCTGTAAAAGAACTATTCATGATACAGACACTATTATCGATGAAGAGCTTTATCTTGTAGTCTTTAATAACATCTATCAATTTTGTTTCAAATATCTCCAAAATACGATTTAAAGAATACTGCCCATAGAGCGTAATATATTGGAAATTTTTTGAGCTCTCCTGTAGAAGAACTATAAATATCACTTACGACATTTTCAATAGGTTACATGGTACGATACACAGAACTGACATATATCAATTTCGTAGTAATTGATGCTTATTTATGAGAGTTAGAGCACGAACGGACGGACAGACAAACAAACCGAAATCATAAACACTTTTCAACCTTGTTGGAAAGTGTTAAAAAAGAGGAAAGACTTCCTGGCTTTTCAAAAGGCGATGCAAACTTTGTTTATAATTCCAGGGCCTCTCCTAGAGTGTAAGCGCTTTGTGTGTATTTCCCCCCGCCTTTCTTTGACGCCCTTTTCCTCTCCACAGCGTTGTCATGGTCTAAATCAATACTTTTAGTTTATAAATAATTAGTGCTTTAGTTTCAGAGATTAAAAGTAAATGCGTTTTAGGGGCCCTTGGCTAGAGATTGTAAAGGAACTCCTTACTGGAGAATTTAGAGGAAATAGAATATTAGGATATGTAGTTAACTGAAAATTAGACTTACGCACCTAAAAACCATATTTAACTATTTTTTATTGGGTCCCCTGATTCTTCGAAGCAGATGAATGGTTAGTCTTTTTTCAGGAGCACGCAAAGGAATTCCAGTACATCGTAATCTATGGGCAAACTATTAAAGGTTAATTCATCTGCTTCAAAGAAAACAAAATATAGCATTTGTAGGTTTTATGGGAGCATACAAAGAGGAATATTCCAACACATTATGTACCATGGCAGTTTAGTGATTCCTATCTATTTGAAGTACAATACAATAAGTACATAAACCTTTATAAAGGTTATTTCAAAGGTTATAGACCTTTGTAAAAGTTGTGATTTGAAAGACTTTTATACCGTTTGCGGGATTTACCCACTTTGTTGAAACCAACAAAATACTTTGTTTGCAACTCGTTAATGATATTTTTTTTAAATTCTAATTATTAAAAAAGTTTTTCGGTTATTTAAAATGTAGTAGAATGATTGGACTTAATTAGCATTTTTCTCTTTTAAACTCAAAACTAATTACTCGTTACAAATAGTTTCTGAAACTTATTGCAGATTTTTGAATAAACACAAAACTTTGAAAAAATAAATAAATTTTTTATCCCCCCCCTCCCATTAGCAACACTTTTTACAGTTTGGCAGTTTCAAACGGAAAAATTATGAATATAATTAAATGTTTTAATATTTATAAAGATGTCTTTGCAGGAATGTTACTATTTTCTGTCCATTTGGATCCAGAAAAATTCCCTAAATCTGTTAGATGTCAGTATCACATCGTTCTGAGTTTTGATCCACTTGGGGTTTTCATAGGAGCGGGGTAGTATAAATTTCAGTGCTATCTTAGGTTGATCTTGTCCTAGGGTGATCCTAGGAAAGAACGAGGGTGGTCTGAGAGGAATCGAGTTAATCAGTTTATTGGCCAATGCTGACCAGTTCATTCAGTTAGTAATGACCTGTTCATTCAGTTAAGTACTATGCAATAACTCTGGACTGCACACCTGACGTAAGTCTTATGGAACAAATGATCATTTTCGTTCGGTTTGCAAACATGCCAAATGATGGTGAATGTAAAAGAGGAAATAAAAAACATTTTCTGGGATTTGTTCCTCTCGCGTATACCACTGGAGCTGACCTAACTGAAAAAATTTTAAATAAGCTAGATGAGATGTCTCTTTCAGTAAAAAATTTAACGTGGGCAGGTGTGTGCCAATGGCAGTAATATGAGAGGTAAGCACAGTAGCGTTCAAAAATGGATTTTAGATATAAATCCAAGTGCGTTTTTCGTCCCCTGCTTTTGTTCACATACGTTAAATCTTATGGTGAATGATGCTGCTAAATGCAATAATTCTAGAAGCTACATCTTTTTTCAGTTTGATCCAAAATTTATATATTTATTTCTCTGCTTCAACTCAACGTTGGGAAGTCCTTTTGCATCATGTACCCTGTATGACACTGGTGCCGGATTGATGCGCTACGACCACTGCTACACTATCTGGCCAAAAGTATCCGGACACCCAGTGGTATGGACTTGGAGCGTCCTGAGGCACATATTTAATATGATGGTGGTCCCCCTTTTGCATCGATGACAGCCTGCACACCTCTGGGAAGACTTTGCACCAGTTTTTGACAGGTGACCGTATGAATTGGCTTCCAGGCGTTCACTACGGCTGAAGTGAGTGATTGCAGTGAGGATGGTCGATTTGGCTGGCTACGTAATATGCGCTCTAATTCGTCCCAGAGGTGTTCTGTGGGATTAAGATCGGGGATCTGAGAAGGCCAGTCCAGTTTTTGAACGCTCATTTCGTCAAACCACGTCTGTGGAAGCCTCGATGTGTGAATGGAGCAGTTATCCTGCTGGAAGGGAAATGGGCCTTCCCCGTAATATTGCCACAGAGTTGGGAGTGCAGCATTGTCCAGAATGTCCTACTACATCGCAGAGTTCATGTTTCCAACCACAGGAACTAACGGACACAGGCTCAACCACAAGAAACGTCCACCACCATTATATCGCCACCACGAAACTTAAGAGCCGGGCATCTGCCAAACTCAGACGCGTCCCTCCGACAGCCAGACTGTGAAGCGAGATTCATCACTCCAAAAAACAGTTTTCCACACGTCCACAGTCCAATGACGGTGATCTCTGCACCATTGCAATCGATGCTTCGCATTCTGTGGAGTGATGTTCGGAGTGTGAGCGGCTGCACAACCACGGAATCCCAAGTTGTTTAACTCTCGACGAAAAGTCCTGCTGCTCACACTAGCATCTGACGAACTTTGGAACTCCTGAGAAATTTCTACCAACGAGGACTTGCGATTGTTTTCCACTACCCTTTTCAGTGTTCTGCGGCTCCGTTCACTAAGTTTTTTCGCTCTACTACTCCGTTTTTCTGCAGTTTCACTGCCTCGACGTTTGCACTTTACAGTTACATCACTCTTCGCCAACAGAACTATTTTCGTTTCGTTGCCACACAAAACCCGGTTTCTTTTCCATCCGTTTGGTGCAAACCGTATCTTTGTATCTTGATTCGTTTTCGAATTCCTAATTTTTAAAGTTTGTCCTGACTTTTGGATCACCCGGTAATTTTAATGGATTGAAGGTGTAGATGATTTTTAATGTATTGAAGGTGTCCATAGACATTACTGTCTTTAGGATGACCCTGTAATAAACTCTCTAGTCTATTGCAACTTGAAAAGGAGACACACAATTAGATGTTGCAATTATCTAAATGCAAAATATCAACATTGTACGGATAAGTTATGCGAGTTGCGTTTATACGTATGTATGTACAGACATCATCACAAACCCAGTCAAAATGGATCCCTGTTCAGGAAAAATATATCGTGCATGCATGAATACACACATATGTACATTTCCTTACGTTAATCAATCCATGCTTTGAAATATTACGCAGTAACTTAACAAAGTTAATTTTAAAAATGGACAAAATAATCTCTCTGTTTGGCAAAATCTGAATACCGAAATTTTTTGCAATCACGAGATTCTTTACTTCGTGCAAGGAAGTAAAAAGGCATGTTTTAAACATTTACAATTGAAAGTTTAACATAATCAGTCCAATTCGAAAGATTTTCCTGTCTGGTAATTCTTAACTCATTGTAATTCTCATATTCGCATAATAATTTTCATCCGGATAGTATAGCGTTGGAAAATGCTTCATAATCACAGCGTTTACGCGCTTTTCTCCATGATTTCTCATACTGAATCACTACACTGAGCATAAAACGCATGCAATCCTTTTAATCCAAACAAACTGGTTACAGGTTCCGGAAAGCAAATGATCGACAGAGGGGTTTCTTCCTGAAGGGAAAAGAGAGAATTTTTAGGGACATTCGAACAAATGGCAACCGAAAAAACGAGCCTCATATTCCCCAATTTAAATATCCCAGAAACAAAATCCCTACCCCCACTCTGTGTTAACCTGATCATCTTTATTAGGAAGTAGCAATGGAATGCCATTGCTAAATCCTTTTCCAAATGTATTTATAGAGTAAGTTAGAATTGCATGCATATTGGGGTTTTGCAGTTTCTTTCGATTAGAACTGATTTGCAACTGCCACGGTTTATCCTGTTGATTGGCGGAACCCGATTGTTTTCAGTTTCTGAAAGCAAGATGTTGTGCGTTTATAAAAACTCCTTTAGTTATCCCACCCGCAGTCATTTATGAATGCAAAATTTCTATTCCGTAACCATTCTAAAAAATCGTCTGCGGACAAATTTTAATAGATTGCGTTAAAAAACTCTAAAATACTGAAAATATATTTACGAAACATCAGGTATAAAAGAGAGATTTCTTGGGTCGCAGAACTAAATCTGAAATGAAATGGCTAACCGATTTCGAATATGACGCCAGAAGATGTTTAAAGGCAGCCATGAGAGTATTTGGTTTTCTGGAGAGTAGGCAGAGTGAACTGTTGTTCCATGGGAGACTGGAAGATGTGGGGATTTTTCTTTGCGATTAGATGATGCTTAGGGAATATCAGGTCGTTTTTTTGGAGATCATTTGTTCGATTTTTCCATAATTTTCCCTTTCAGGATTTTTTTTTACTGCACCGCTCCCTGCCTTTGTAATGCAATGGCAAAAGCATGCAACGAAAATTATGTGCGAGGAATAGCTTTTGAAACACATTCTAACTTTTTCCTCTCTAAAACCTACGTAAAGAAACATCATATTTAACGCATTTTTTATTCCACAATTTCCGATTTCTTAGGAAGTTATTTCGCCGTTTGTGATATTAGATTCCAACACTGCTTCTAGAAGTTTCTACCTTTGGAATAGTCTAAAGGCAAGGCACAAAAATAATGTTACACGCATTCATTTCGAAGCACTTTCCGAATACTCTGATTAAATTATTGAAATAGTAAGCATTATATTATATGTTATACGCATTGATTATGAAGCGCATTTCATTTAAATGCAGGTCCACCAATTCCCGTTCCTCTCCGCTCTGATTATGGAACATGGTTTCGTAACCGTTTATGATTCTAGAGGATGAAAAAAAATAGGGCAAATATGCCTGGCGAAGATTGTAAAACAGTTTCAGTAGGCGATTTTAAGATAGATTTCGATTCCAAAGATGTGTTTTAGGGTGCAAGAAAGAGTGGATTCCTATTTTAATGCCCCTACTCTCGCCAACCTAAAAATTCCCCGCACTTTGGCGAGCTTTGCAGTCATGGGTCTCTAGGAGTTATGTACAACTTTCAATGCTCCCAAAAGAACTGGAGGAAAACTAAAGTGATCAAATGAGCGATCAACGCACCCGTTAAGGAATTTGAAGACACTTAATTATTAAAACTACATTAATTGGCAACCGAAAATAAATAAAAATGTAACTTAACGCTGTATTAACTGGTTGCTCCAAATCGCTATTTTAATTCTAAATTAGGATTGCCGCATAAATACACGAAATCGTCATGGTTACTGCATATGTTTAATCATCGCCGCCTTGGCGAGAGTAGGAATCAACCCAAGAAAGACAAACACGGCACACTCATGGATTATAATGCACATTCGAACCAATATTTAAAACTGAGAATTATAGTTGTAGTACACTTGGCGAAGATTGTAAAATAGTTTAAGTAGGCGATTTTAAGATAGATTGCGATTCCAAAGATGGTTTTTATGAGACAAGGAAGCAAAATACGGCACATTCATGAATAATGACTTTCCAACTTAATGGAATAAGGAAGAAAAATAGGGACGACGCATAAATTATCATACACTTTTAATAAGTAGCACTATAGTGCGTATTTAAAATCCGAAAGTGTTACAGATTTTCTTTTTTTTTCTTTTTTTTTTTTTAGCGCCAAGGTGCTATTTCGATCAATCCCTGATTTTTATCTACGCGATCTCGTCGATATGTTTTTGTAGATATGAACTTTTCAAATGTTTCTGCGAGTTAACGTGGAAAGGGGGGGGGGCGTTAATAAAATGTTGAAAGTCGCTCAAGGTTTGCAGTTTTTGATAATGGATCGCTAAGTTTGGTGCTAAAACGCGACAATTTATAATACGACTAAAGGGGGAGTATAGTTCGAAAATGTCTGGCGAAGATTGTAAAATAGTTTCAGTAGGCGATTTTTATATAGATTTCAATTCCGAAGAACTCTTTTATGGAACAGAGAAAACAAATAAGGTACACTCATAGATTATGTTAGACTTTCCAAATGGTATTTATAAAAGTGAAGTATAGTTTAACTGTATCTGGCGAAATTTGTTAAACAGTTTTGGTAAGCGATTCAAAGAAGTGTTTTGTGGAAGAAGGAAGGAAAACACGGCACACTCATGGAATAAGATGGCCATTTCAAACAGTATTTAAAATGGTGAAGTATAGTTGGAATATGCTTGGCGAAGATTTTAAAATAGTTTTAGTTTGCGATTTTAATGTAAATTTCGATTCCAAAGATGTGTTTATGGAACAAGAAAGAGTACATTCCTATTTTAACGCCCCCACGCTCGCCAACCTAAAAAATCGCCGCACTTTGCAGTCATGTGTCTCTAAGAGTTATGCACAAGTTTCAACGCTCCCAATAGAACTAGATGAAAACTAAAGTGAACAAATGAGTGATAAACGCACCAGTTAAGGAATTTGTAGACTCTTAATTATTAAAACTACATTCATTGGCAACCCAAAATAAATACATAAGTAATGGAATGCTGTACTTACATGTTGTTCCAAATCGCCATTTTAAATCTAAATTACAGTTGCTACATAAATACAAAATATCGTCTGCATATGATTCATTGTCGCCACTTTGATAACTGTATATCTATTTAGTTATCGCCACCTTGATAACTGCATATGTTTAATTATTGCCACCTTGGCGAGAGTCGGGCCATTAAAGTAGGAATCCACCCAAGAAAGACAACCACGGCGCACTCATGGTTTAGGACGCACATTCGAAACAATATATAAAACGATGAAGCATGTTTGTAATATACTTATCGAAGATTGTAAAATAGTTTAAGTAGGCGATTTTAAGATGATTTCGATTCCAAAGATGGTTTTTATAGAACAAGGAAGAAAAATACGGCACACTCATGAATCATGATACACTTTCGAACTTAACGGAATAAGAAAGAAAAATAGGGACGACGCATCAATTATGATACGCTTTTAATGTATAGCACATGAGTGCGTATTTAAAATCTGAAAGTATTTCAGATTTTCTTCCTTTTTTCTTGGATTTACGCTCTACTTTGCACTTGTTAAGGTGGGGACATAACGCACATAAATACACATTTTAAAGGGACAAACACCTCCAACATGTTATTGTCGACTGTATTATAGGTGGTTCATACAAAATTAATAATTATTGTTGAGTTATATAACTACTTGCTTGCTATTGAAAGTAATGAGCGTATAAAAGATGCTTTTTACAGGGTTGCACAAGAGATTTACGATATGTTAATTTTGCGATCTACTGACAGTAATAATGCAGCATAACAAAATTAATATTTACTAGCTGGAACCCGTCCAATTCGTAGGTCACTTTATTGACCGTAATGTTTAAAAAAAATGGAAAGATCAGGAATCTCACCGAGGTCTTGGACAAAACGGACAGGAAAAATCAAAGTGCCACTCGGACGCGACATGACAGACGTACGACAGAAAGTGAACAAAAAGTTTTGCGCCTCTTCTTACTTTAGCAACTGTACAGTGGTGGTGAAATGATTGAAATCTTTAAAATTTGTTTTTAACTATCTTTACTGAGTAACAAAAAAGAAGAGTATACATTAAATGACGAATGAGCTCGATTACGGTCACAAATTCTAATTGAGTATTTCGTCGAAGAGCGTATTTTGGGTAAAGTCATCGACCACGGAACGTCCAGGTGACGTCATCGTGAGTGATCTTCACTGCCGCGGCATTCTTTGATCTAACCCTTGAAAGACAGACATACAACATTTCATGAGAAAATACGGGTTCAGGAAAGTAAACGCCAACAGTATGAAGTGAAAAATGTCGGAATCCTGCGAGAGACAAAAAATTCTAAATCCCCAAAATGGCAATCGCGCGCTCCGTGCTTTATGTATATTTTCTTGCGCTACTCTTTATGGTAAAGATCCAATGTCAGACAGAAAAATTATAGAAATAAGAGATAAAGCGCTAAATAAAGAAAAAGATTATAACTGCGGTCAGTGTGTTTAATAACCACAATGTATTTTCTATGTAGAAAAATATGAAGAAAAAAAATTCTAAAGAACTTTCATATTTTAAATACGCACTAATGAGCTACATATTAAAAAGCGTATCGTAATACATGCACCGTCCTTATTTCATTAAGTTCAAAAGTGTTGCATTATTCATGACCGCGCCGTATTTTTCTTCCTCATTCCATAAAACACTTCTTTGGAATGGAAATCTATATAAAAATCGCCGCCTACTAAAACTGTTTTACAATATTTGCCAAGCACATTCTAGCTATACATCACCTTTGTAAATATTGTTTTGAATGTGCAACATAATCCATGAATGTGCCGTGTTTGTCTTCTTTTTTCAATAAAATTCTTTGCAGATTGAAATCTATATTAAAATCGCCTACCAAAGCCATTTGGTCAGCCAGACGCGAAGCTCACGGTTTTTAATTCCAGCAAGCATGGATTCTCATTTTATCTCAAGGGATCACAGGCTGAATCTACCTCGCCCAGTCCGGGAATCAAACCCAGGACTTTTGGCACAGCAGCAGAATGCGTTAAACTTTACACCACTGGGATTATATTCTAAATGTACTTCACCTTTATAAATACTGTTTGGAAAGTGTACCATAATCCATGAGTAAACTGCATTTGCTTTCCCTATTCCATAAAACAATTTCTTGGACTTGAAATATAAATCGCCTACCAAAACTATTTTACAATCTTTGCCAAACACCCTCTAACTATACTTTTCCTTTGTTGTAGGTAAATAAATTGTAGCGTTTGGCAGTTTCTAGCCAAATCTAGTAGATATCGTCAAGCTAGGCTCAATTTTTGAGACTTACATTTGGCACCAAACTTGGCAGTGAATCGCAAAAAATTGTAAAACTTGGTGGCTTTCTACATTTTATTCGCTTCCCATCCCCTTTCCCGTGCTATCTGTCGCTTTTAAACATTTCTCTCTACAGACTTTAATGTATGAGAAATACAATTTTGCAGCCCTGTAAAAAATCTTTAAGTCCTACACACACCAAAATTAATAACAGTCGTTCGACGATAGTCTTTAATGTATGAATCAACCGTTTAGGATCTAGCGCACTTTAAACGGTTTAATTAGCAAAAAATAGTGAAAAACGTCAGAATTCGAAGAAAGGAGTGACGTGTCTGCGAGGGACAATGAACCAATCCGAGTGCGAGCTAGCTCTGCCTGCTTTATTTACATTGACTCGAACTGCCCTCAGTGGTAAAGATCCAATAAGAGAGAGAAAACTGAAAAATTAAAGAAATGAGCGATAAAGTCCCAAAATAAAGATGTGTATGCGTCATCCCGGAGTTTGCATTGCAGCACTGTATAACTCCTACGACCCATACGTAGGAAGTTCGCCAACGTGCGGCCATTTTTTTTTTTTTTTCGGAACAGCTTGTGTATTTGGCATTTTTTTATAATTTGGCGACCTACACTTACATATAACTGATCATTCTTTCACTTTAGGGTTGCGAATAAAACACTGCTTTTTCTTTCAGTTTGCTTAAACTTCTATAAATGCGTAATTCACGCAGCGAAATAATTTATTTTGCCAACATGTAAATGCCCAAATGGAGCCACAAATTAAACTTCACAATAAGTGATCTCTTATTTTGCAGAAGAAAACTGCTAAAGAATGCAGGTATTTATATCATTTCGGAAAAACGCATCATCTGAAAATTTAAACTCCTGCAATCTAAGCGATCGAATCTTATGAAATTCCACTTCCATGTGTAAAGACAGACTTTATTCGGGTTACTCATGGGTCGTCCAGTGTACACGCTGGCGAAAACGGTATCCAATAATCTGGTTGAAGCTGCGTATGTGTAAAGATAGGTTTTATTCTGGTATTTTCAGAAAGAACACATCGGTAGTGAATTTTAACAGGCTTGTGCAACAGCTCTTCTTCTATCCTTTTATTTTTATTTGCTTCATATGTTGATCCCTACTTTAAGCGATCTACTCTTGTCAGCCTAAAAAATCACCGCACATTTGCGAACTCAACAGGCACAAGTTTCAACTCCAAAAGGAATTACATGAAAATGAACGACAACAAATTAGCGACAAATGCATCAGCTAAGGAATTTGAAGACACTTAATATTTAAACACACATTTATTGACGACTGAAAAATAAATAAATAATATGCTGAGCAGCATAACTTTTATTGTTGATCGTGTTGATCCTACTGTTGATCCTACTTTCGGACCCCATTCCGCCAAGTAGGTTCCGGTTGATTCCTACTTAAACCCACCCACTCTCGCCAAGGTGGTTATAACATTACATAAGCAGTTACCATCACGATTTTTTGTATTTATGTGGCAACCGTAACATAGATTAACACGGCGGTTTGGAACATTATGTAAGTACATTACTTTAGATGCATTTTTGTTATTACATTATGATTATTTTGTGGGAGGGGGGGTTGCCAATGAATGTAGTTTTAATAATTAAGTGCCCCCAAATCTTTAACTGGTGCGTTTATCGCTCAATTGTTCCTTTTCGTTTCCATCTAGTTCTTTTGGGAGCGTTGAAACTGGTGAATAACTCCTCAAAGTCATGACTGTAAAATTCGCCAAAGTGCGGCGATTTTTTAGGTTGGCGAAAGTGGGTTCGAAAGCGATTGGTGATTGAGGTCCATTGATTCAGAATCCAACATCATCAAATTGATGCTTTCAGGAGAAGACTGCCAAATGAGCATAGCTATTTATATCATTAAAAAAAAAAAAAACACCTGAAATCTTAAACTCCTGCTATCCACGCGATCGTATTATCAGTTTTAAAATTTATGAACTTAAAGAAATACATTTTCACCCAATTCTTTTTTATGCTTTTTAATTTGACGTGAAAATGGCGTAATACCTTATGAAATGCCGTACTTATGTGTGCAGACAGGCTTTTATTCTGGTTACTGATGGGTCGAGGAGAGTATTATGGTCAAAGCGCATGGTCAAACTGTATCAGAAATGACTTCAAGAATCTGTCCCCAGCTGCCTTAGTATTAATGACTATGTCATTTTATTTCTCGCCCCCTTTATTGAAATTCGTCCCCATAATGCGGCATAAAAAAGCGACATAATTTTACATATATTTAAATACTATTCGTTCACAACAGCTTTAATGTATTGTTACACTCTTTCGTAAGCTGTAGAATAGGCTTCCCATGTATTTTTCTATATACAGGTTCCACTCATAAGAATTTCAACATAGGGTTACCAAGCGAAATACTCGGAAGATGAGAGATAAAATGACGTAGTTAATTAATATCGTTTTAACATGGCAATAATGAAACTGAAAAATTAGGGGGGGTTCAGGGGGTCTCCGCCTGACGAGGCTTGAACAGCCGAGTTATTGTAATATGCATATATAGATAGATAGATAGATAGATAGGTAGGTAGGTAGGTAGACAGATAATACATATGTCATTTAACAGATTAAAATAATCTGGAGTGGCTCCACTCGACTTTCCGAACAATTACGATTAAGATCATTATCAAGCATTTAAATAAATTTTAATCGATTAATAATTCAAACATACTCTGTTAATAATCAAGAGTGAAAAACCAGTGCTGAGGAGTGATATATCACCCTACCTTCGTGACAAAAATTATCCAACCTCCATAGAGTGAGAAAGCACTATTCTAAAGAGTGACATTTCTGACTCTGGACTAGGAGTGAGAATTCAAAAGCCCACTCCGGGAAAGAGTTCCGAAAGAGTGACAGCACGCCATCCCTTAAAGAGTGGAGCGCTCTGATCAAGAGTGAGCTATGACCCTTTTTCAGAGTGACCGCCACTTTTTATACGGTGATTATTCGAGACCGTATCCAGGGGGTCCGGAGCCTCCCCCCTCCCAAAAAAATCGATTTTTGTTAATAAAATAATAATAACGTCTTTTTGTGAAAAATTCTGCCTTTTCCACGGTTTGGACCCTGCCTGAAATTTTTGTCTGGGTACGGCCCTGGATTTATTCCTTGCATATGCCTTGCTTCTGGCTATCACTATTTTAGGGAAATTAAAATAATTCCTTATAAATATATATATATATATATATGAATGTATCTGGTAACAGCATTGATTATTATTATTTTTTAAATATTTGGCAAATATTAAAAGATATTTTCTATATAGCATCAATATTTATCCAATCTTGGTGAATTCATTGAAAATAAAATCCAATATTATGAATTTAATATTTTGCCCATTTAAAGTCAAATTTTAATACTATCGAATCTTAAAGTATTTGAAATTTATCAATAATATTGAGTGTATATTAGAAATATTTCCAATATTATTAAGTACTAATTACTTTTAATTATTAAAATTTACATATATGTGAATACTTTGAGAGTAAAGACCACTTCCAGTATTGGTAAAAACTAGAGTTTAGCCGTGTTATATGCTCAAAATGTTATTATTATTTGTAAAATTTTAATTAACATATGAAGTGTGTATTGAAATATTAATTATATATTGAGAATATTTCTGAAGTAGTCTCACTACCAATGAACTTTTAAATATTAACTCAATATTGTGAAAACATTGATATCAAAAACCAATAATGGTACAAAGTATTAAGTGAACACATTGAGAATAAACACAGTTTCCAATATTGGTAAATAAAATTCCAATATTTGTAAAAATTAGCATTTAGGTCAGATAAATCCTCAAAATAACATTATACTTTCAGTATGACTATACTAATACCTTTTTCTACTGAATTTAACATACAAAAAAATATATTCTTAATATAGGGTTGTATTGGAAATATTTTTGAAGTAGTCCTCAATTGATAAATTTTTAAATGTTAACTCAATATTGTTAAAAAAAATTAAAAACAAATATCAACTGTAACTTCGTCAAATGTATCAAATGCAACTTCGTACAAAGTAGCAAAGTTAATATTTGCCTCAGATATATTTAAAATGCATTTATAGTATTCGATATACATTGGAAATATATTCAATATTGATAAGTAATTACTTTAACATAACTTTATACCATTTTTAATTTTTTTGGATAATATTTACTCAATATTACACTGGGAATAAAGCTAGTATTGGTAAAAAGTAGAAAGTTGATATTTAACCATTATATTGTAAAAATTATAAAACTTTGCTGCTATTGAATTTAAATTAAATATATTTAAAATGTATCTGCAATATCGAGCGCCTTGAAAATATTCTTCATATCGTACAAGTAAATATTTTTGCCGCATTTACCCCCCTCCCCCAAGTTTGCCCATAGGCAATCTTTAATACATCATAGCTGGATATTGGGTATATCTATTAGAAGTTCAGCAGGGCCGCCCAAGGGGGGTGCGAATGTAGGCGATCGCCTAAGGCCCCGCGCTTATAGAGGCCCCGCTCCTGGGCCATTTTATTGCTATCTCATAAGACATGATAGAGAAGAGGCCCCGCTCTTGCGCTTCGCCTGGGGCCCCGCACGCCCCTCGGGCCGTCTCTGAGTCCAACATAAAATAGATTTCTCTATTAGAAATTCGAGGTGTGATCTCTCTAATGAGTAAATAATATCTATAATATACAGGTCTATAAGAGATCTGTATATATGTAGCATAGTTATAATAATTAAACTTCCAGAAGATCTCAAATATCCCAAAAATGGCTATCTATTTCATATTCAAAATATCCAATGATCAGAAATTGATACTTATTTCATATCCAGAACTTCTTAGATATCTATTTCTGGGCTATCTTGGATTATTGTCATGTTCAGAATGATCCATAACAGCTGGAAAATAAATTTTACGTAGCTCAATGGTACAAGTAATATCTGACCCCATGCATTTTTAAATTCTTGCTTTCATTCCAGTGAGTGAAATGTGGACTGTTGACACAAAACATACAGTATTTAAAATAACAGCCTATTCTGAAATTAAACAGATTAAGAAGGAGTACAGAGTTTCATTTTAATAATCAGATGATGGCATCACTAAAAGGTACCCCCAAGAGTTCCACATGGTTACTAAAACAAACCTCCATAACCTCTAGATCTATTTAGTTACAGAATTCGTTGACAGTTTATGTTTTGCTTGGTTAGTCAAAACGTAACATGAATAGAAGTGAAAGTTTCAAAATGCTTGGAGGTGATCTGTGTAGCCATTGAGCTATGTAAAATCCTTCAGCAGGAGATTTATAAAAATTTTCTTTCTCTGCAGTACTATAAATTCATTTGAGGTAATCTGTGATCAAACAAGAATAGAAATAAGCGTTTCGGACATCCACATTACTCAACAGTGTGCAGAAATATTTGATATGTTCAATATTACCTTTTCTCCTAGTGAAATAAAAAATCCCTGAAAGCTTATTTTTTACCTATGGTACATTTCAGAACAACTTTCACTTACAACAGTATTAACAAAACAATAAAAATAGTTCATGATAAGATATTTATATAAAATCAAAAGAATACTAATAATTTTGATTTTAAATAGATTTTATTTTAAGCATAATTTATTGAAACTTTCTTTTCAACTTTATTACAATTAACAAGTCTTTTTTTTATTTTAAATAAATAAGAAATGAACATGATTGAATTGTTATCGAAAAGAAATTATTTGAAATTAAATTTCAGTCATTTATAAAACAAATACAAGAATTATGAAACACAAAAATAAGTTAAAAGAGTAATAGCTATCCTTTAATTGAAAACCAAAATAAATAAATAAACTAATTGTTGGGTAAATCAAAAATATAAATATATCTGCTGATAACCTCTGTTAATGTACATATCATGTTTGGAAATTTAAGAGAATGCCTATTTTTCTATTCCTCCCCCCTCCAACCAGAAAAAGGAATAAAATATTTCTAAAATGGAAACTACTTTATATTGATTGATTTCTTTTTTTTCTGAAAAGGGGTAAAGAAATATTTTTGTTTAGGCCAATACATAAATAATATAAATCAAAACCAATTATTTCATAATTCCCCAACAATGCCCATTTGGTTGAATTCCCCCAACATTTTTGTCTTGTCCAAAAACCATTATTTAAGGTTTAGAGGCATGAGCAAGAATACAGGTTAGAATCCCTTAAAAAGTTCCACCCAAGTCACCCCCCCCAAAAAGACACCCCTCTTGTAGACTTGCCATAACGCAAAGAAATAATTGAAGTTTAGAGCATGAGGGTGAACCATATTAACCTCCATAGATAATGTCTGGGTGAGGGGGGGAGGGTAGAGATTCACAGAAACTAAGAAAATTTTTTTCACCTCTTAAAAAACCAAATTCCTGTTCTGAACATAATTTATACATACTTCAAAATAAAAACCATTTCTTATTTTTTTAATATATATACACATTCATTTCTTTATTTATTTTTAAGTGTGATTTTATTTCTTTCAATTTCACTTTTACAGCAAAATAGCTACAAATTACTTAATCTTTTAAAAACTTCAAATTGAAAAAAAAATTCTTTTAATACAGATTTTATGCAAGAATTATTATACTATTGAAAACAGATTTAGAACAATAAATGAAAGTAAAGCCAGAAAAACTCATTAGTATGTTAGAACAAAGTTCAATTAATACGAGGGCCAAAAAAAAAGAAAGAAAAAACAGTTAATAAAAATATATAAGCAAAGTCTTAAATAAAAACATGAGTAATGGAACTTCCAAGTCCAGAGTAGTCTTCAGCCTAGCAAATTTTAGTTTACGATGCGTTCCAAATTTTTTAAAAAATCAAACGATTACAGAACTGCAGAAGTAAAAAATAGCCTATGAATTGAAAAAAGTGGAAGATATCTCTTATTGAGACCCATGCACGTTTGAATGAATTATAAAAGCAATGGCAGTGAACACACAACACAATTATTACAAATTTGGTTTAATTGTATTACACTGTTGCATTAATATAAAATACAATCAATGGATTCAATATCAGTAATTCAATACTATTTCACATTCAGGGATTCTTCTAACAGCATCTGGAAGATAAAAATTATGACTTCAACAAGTAATTACAGAATTAATAAAAGTTAAAACATAACTGCTATTCTATCCTAATAATAAAAGGGTACCCTCCCCACTCCCAATAATTTCAATAAGACTGAAGAAAGGCTCAAAATCAGAAATAGTTGGCAGCCAGAATATACTAGAGCATAAACTAGATCTATGTTAAATACATACAAAATAAAATTAGTTAAAATTAGTTTTGTGTGTACATGGCTTAGTGTCAAATTTAAATCTCCAACTGAAGCACAACCTAACACTTTCAACTAGGTGACGAATTTACAGAGGAATAAGTCAGCAGATCATTTCATTTGATTCAGAAAACATTTTGTTTATAGTTTCACTAAAATAGGAGGATAACTTTATAATAAAAAGTCTGCAAATCTACATACATTTTGGAACACCTTTAGGAGCAGGTTAAATACAATTTTGGAACAGCACAAAAGCATACCGAAAAATTGTAATAATAAATACTTTCTTATTACCATTTTTCATATATCTTATTACCATATTTATGTATGGTAATAATAAATACTTTCAAGTAACATTTACATATACTGTAACCTTCTGAGTAAGAGAGGGAAGGGAAACAGGGCTCCTACTGTTAAAATTGTACAAATTATGCAGAAAAGGAATGAATTAATAAAATAAAGATGTAGAATTTAAGCTGCCTTTTACATTCTAATTTTGCCACTGATCACAAAAGCAAATGGAAAAAAAACTGCAATAAAACCTAAATATAGCAGCTCAAAAAAAAAAAAAAATTCTATTTTTTTACATGCAAAAAAAAAACTTTAATTTTACAGATAAGAAATGCTTGTATTGTTTTATAAAATAATCTGTTCTCTATGTTCTATTAATATTAGAATATACTGATATGCAAAGTGATTGAGAGCACGAAATACTTTATTAAAAGTAAGGAACACACTGTAGAATTTACCTCACAAAATTTTATTTTGTGAGGTAACACAAAAAAGAATAATTGGGGACAGTATTGAAACAAAAATCCCATATCACAGCAATTTGGAATAAAATTATCCCTGAATCACAGTAACCTGTGGGTAATAACAAACATCAAACTTATAGTGACAAAATAAATATTAAACACATTACTTACTATTGGTGAGTTAAATTTGCAAATTATTACAATCAATTAAAAAAAAGAAAATATTCAGGACTTGTAATATATTTCAGGTAAATAAAAATTGAGTAAAAAATAAAGTGACAACTTTTCAATAAAAACTTTTCATGCACAGCAAGTAAAATATCATCAAATAACAACATTCTTAGCAAAGATCACATCTATATGTGGAAGATAAACAAATGAAAGAAATAATTAAACGGAAGTTTGAAAATACTTTTCATATCCAGTCTGGTAAATTACAAGGACTCAGTGCTCAGAGGTGTAGCTCTAGCTACACCTCTGAGCACTGAATCCTTGTAATTTACCTTGTAATTTATCCTTGTAATTAGAGGGGAACATTTGTCCCAGGGCACAGGATCCAAAAGGCACCAATTTGTATATAAAACTTTTTCCAGCGCATTTTGGTAAATTGGAAGTGATGCAAATTTGTTCTCGGGCACTGAAAATTCTTGCTACACCTCTGAGTACTGACCCCAATAAAAACCTAGATCTTCTTGAAGTCAGTTAAAAACTAGACTAAAGATATTTTTGAGTAATATTCAAATATACATATGACAACATGTGAACACTGACAAGGTTATTACACTTTGTGAATACTGCAGACTTAAAAAATCTGAATTTACTAAGGAAGTAAAGTTTACATTTACATATTGTATTAGTAAAATTAAAAAAATAATATATTTCATCTGTTTTTACCACTAATGGTGATATGTAATATGGTGTCGAAACTGGTAGGCTAGTTTTCTATTTGGTTTGTACCAAAGTACAGATATGAGATTAACAAAAAAGGAAAAAAAGTCTGAAAGAATGTCCAAACAACTTTTGAGCAATTATACTTATGAATTTCAAGAGCAATAAATATTTTAATTTTTATTGATACTAAATCTATCTTACTTATATACAATTTTGCCTTAATGAAAAATCAGAAAATTTTTGAAAAAAATAAAAAAATTGAATTCTTTATAAACATTGAAAAAGGTCTGAATATTAAGCTAAAGTCTTAAATCTCATCTCTGAAAGTAGCATTTTACAGTTTATATTTTAAACAACAACAGTAGTGACAACATTAATAATAATAATAAAAGTTACAGGAGTTTCAAGGTTTTATTTACAACATATTTTTAAGAGGTAGTGAGGGTGCAGAGTAAAAAAATTAATCTGAAGGGACTAAAAATTGATTTTTATACTTTATTTCATTGTTACTTCATAAAATGTTGCAAATAAGACTTGATTTTGCAAGTAATTTATTAACTTGGTGTCAAATACGCAACTTAACATAAAAAATTTACATATAATAGAGATTAAATAAATAACAGAATATAGCATAACATAAAATGATATATTAAAGAGTTGCCTGGGCCAAATGCTTTAATAAAGAATACCACATTGAATTTTACTGTATATATATTCATTGTTTTACCATTGATGTAACTTTACATAAAATTATACTTTTTCTTTTAAAAAAAGCCCTAATAACTTTCTTAATTTACATGAAATGTATAAAATTTAATACATTGTCACTAACTGCCCCAAAGTAACATGACTTCAGGGGAAAAAAACTAAAAAAAAAAAAAAATACAATATAAATCAATTTGGAAAATAGGAAAAAAATAAACTAAGCAAAAAAGTAAACATCTCAAAAAAAAAAAAGTTATTGAAAATTATGCCATACAAGCTTTGAAAAAATTAGACCGCAGAGGTCAAAAGTATGCAGACTTTGAACTAATAATCAAGACCATTTAAAGAATAAATAAACAAATAAAACAAAAATATGACTACCAATTATAATGCTCAAAGTTTCTTCTCTTTTACAGCATGCCACTCACAAAAATTCAAATATTTCTTCCCAGGACCAGTTCAGAGTACTAGAAAATAAAAAGATAATAACTTGATAAACAGCCAAAATTAATCAGTTTTTCTTGAAACATATTTTATTCATCACTTGGCTCTGCGAGCTTTAAAGACAAGCTTGTCAGAAACTCGGTATTGAAATATACCGAGTTTCTGATTTGATGGTATTGAAATATACCATTCTTCTAAAATGGGATGCTTTGCAATGCAAATAATAATCTTATAAATAAAAATGAAATTCTGTTTGTTTGTTTGTGGATTTGATTCGTATACAAATCCACAAAAATGGACCTATCGGCCTGAAATTTAGCACAGATATTTAAAATAATATAGAATAAATCGTAGTCCACTTTAAAATTTTGAAAGTCCACCCGTTCCCGGAATTTAAGAGATTTTTTATGCTCTTCACGCAAAAACCTTTCCGTAATTGTAACCCCTGTAGTGAAAAAAGTGTGAAATAAGGATCGTGGTTGCCATGTGTGGCGATTTTGCCCAATAAAATGTTTTAAATTCTCAAAGTAAAAATAAAAGAATAATAATGTTTTTTTTTTGTTAGTTTATATTCGTAAGGTTATTTATTTTTAATTATAATATCGTGTGCATGGGAAATCAGAGCAGGAATGTAATGTTTTACACGCAAAACAATAAGAATTGAAGATTTCCGAGGTTAATGTGTAAATTTTTTTAGTTTGGCGAAAAAATAAAATGGCTGAAATATCGATTATGAGTAAGTGAGTTTTAGCGGTTTGCACAGTTTTCGGCTTGGCACAATTAATTGAGAGCTTAAGGAAATAGATTTTTGAAAACAAGTGCAAAGGTTTTATTAGAACACAGCGTTAAATTTTAATGATCCGTGAAGAAATAATGCAGTTATTAAGGGATTTCAAGCGATCTAACTTCAGAATTCTCGCCAATTGAGTACATTGATTTAAGTTGGGGGAATTCCGCCAAATTTCAGAAAATTGAAATCTTCTCATTTAGTGCATCGGAGTAACGATGAATAAAACACATTATAGTTGATAATTTTTTAAAAAAATCGGCTGTATTAAGGGATTCCAATTTTCAAATAAATGCGTGCTACTCTTTGACGGTCCCATTTCCCATATTGATTGCTGCTAAGTCATTGCTTCGAATGATTCCCTGAAAAAACTCTTACAAAATGGCGTATGTTGGCAGTTTGGCGAGGCTTAGATTTGAAACTGGATTTTATTTGAGACTGGTATATATAATAACACTGGTTATAGATAAAAATGAATGTTGGTATGTGTTTATGAGGTTGAAAAACTCCAGCACCGTTGAGCACCGTTGCACGATGAAATTTGGTTCACCTAAGTCTTTTATGATGGAGAAGGTTTTTCTGCTATCCGTTTTCCTTAACTTGCCACTTGGTGCCGCAGCACAACGTCGAATTCTATTCCGTTTAGCCATTTGCTATGCGAATATCGTCCAACCGATTTCGATGAAATTTGGTACACGCGAATATTAGAACACGGAGAATATTTTTCACTATCCATTTTGCTGTAACTTGCCGCTAAATGGCGCTGCAAAGCAACACTTTCTATACCGTTCGACTGTTCGGCATAAAATTTTTTATACTTACACATTTGAGCACGAAGAATATATTCTAACTGCGTTCCTTTTGATGTTACTCACCACTAGATGACACTGCAATGCATTATTATTTTAACTCGCCACTAGACGACGCTGCAGCAGACCAAATTCTTGACCATTCAAACGGTCGCTATGAAAATCAGTATACATAGCTATTTGAACAATGAGAATATTTTGGCCTTATCCATTTTGCTATAACTCGCCACTTGAGGGCGCTGTAGCAAATCATTACTTTAATTAACCACTAGATGTCCCTGCAGTGTAGCACTTCTTGACTGTGCAAATGATCGCTATGAAAATGGGTATACACAGATATTTGAACACGGGGAAGAGTTTGGCGCTATCCATTTTCCTATAACTTGCCACGAGATGTCGCGTCAACACATGAACTTCAGGACTGTCCAGCCGATAGTCATGAAAATTCGTATACATCGAAATCTGAATGCGAAGAATATTTTCGTCGTATCCGTTTTGCTAAAACTCGCCACTAGATTGCGCTACGCCGCATGGCCTTCTGCACCGTACAAACGATTGCCTTGCAATTCGGTATGCATGATTATTGGACACAATATAACGCGATATCCATTTTGCTTTATCTGTTTAACACAATGAATAGTAATCACCACAAATCGTAATATCAAAAAGTCCATTCATTCCCGTGCGAAGAACGGGTACTTCAGCTAGTCTTATAAATAAAAATGAAATTCTGATTGTTTGTTTGTTTGTTTGTGGATTTGAGTTGTATACAAATCCACAAAAATGGACCTATCTGCCTGAAATTTTGCACAGATATGTAAAATAATATAGAATAAATCAAAGTCCACTTTAAAACTTTGAAAGTCCACCCGTTCCCGGAATTTAAGAGATTTTTTATGTTCTCCATGCAAAAACCTTTCCGTAATTGTAACCCCTGTAGTGAAAAAAGTGTGAAATAAGGATAGTGGTTGCCATGTGTGGCGATTTTGCCGAATAAGATGTTTTAAATTCTCAAAGTAAAAATAAAAGAATAATAATGATTTTTTTTTTGTTAGTTTATATTTATAAGATTATTAATTTTTTATTATAATATCGTGTGCATGGGAAATCGGAGCAGGAATGAAATGTTTTATACGCAAAACAATAAGAATTGAAGATTTCCGAGGCTAATATGTAATTTTTTTTTAGTTTGGCGAAAAAATAAAATGCCTTAAATGCTGATTTTGAGAAAGTGAGTTCTAGCAGTTTGCAAAGTTTTCGGCTTGGCGCAATTTATTGAGAGCTTAAGGAAATAGATTTTTGAAAGCAAGTGCAAAGGTTTTATTAGAATACAGCGTTAAATTTTAATGATCCGTGAAGAAATAATGCAGTTATTAAGGGATTTCAAGCGATCTATCTTCAGAATTCTCGCCAATTGAGTACATTGATTTAAGTTGGGGGAATTCCGCCAAATTTCAGAAAATTGAAATCTTCTCATTTAGTACATCGGAGTAACGATGAATAAAACACGTTATAGTTGATAATTTAAAAAAATTCGGTTGTATTAAGGGATTCCCCGTTTCAAATAAATGTGTGCTTTACTTTTTGGCGGCCGTACCAATTCCCGTATTGATTGCTGCGAAGTCAATGCTTCGAATGAATTCCTGAAAAAACTCTTGCAAAATGGCGTATGTTGGCACTTTGGCGAGGCTTAGATTTGAAACTGGATTTTATTTGAGACTGGGATATATAATGATACTGGTTATAGATAAAAATGAATGTTGGTATGTGTGTATGAGGTTGAAAAACTCCAGCACCGTTGCACCATGAAATTTGGTTCACCTAAGTCTTTTATCATTGAGAAGCTTTTTATGCTATCCGTTTTCCTCTAACTTGCCACTAGGTGGCGCAGCAGAACGTCGAATTCTATTCCGTTTAGCCGTTGACTATGCGAATATCGTCCAACCAATTTCGATGAAATTTGTACACGCGGATATTTGAACACGGAGAATATTTTTGACAATCCATTTTGCTGTAACTTGCCGCTAAATGGCGCTGCAACACATCAACTTCTATACCGTTCGACTGACCAGCATAAAATTTCTTATACTTACACATTTCAGCACGAAGAATATATTCTAACTGTGTTCCTTTTGATGTTACTCACCACTAGATGGCACTGCAATGCATTATTATTTTAACTCGCCACTAGATGACGCTGCAGCAGGCCAAATTCTTGACCATTCAAACGGTCGCTATGAAAATCAGTATACATAGCTATTTGAAGAATGAGAATATTTTGGCGTTATCCATTTTGCTATAACTCGCCACTTGACGGCACTGTAGCAAATCATTACTTTAATTAACCACTAGATCGCGCTGCAGTGTATCACTTCTTGACTGTGCAACTGATCGCTATGAAAATAGGTATACATAGATATTTGAACACGGGAAAGAGTTTGGCGCTATCCATTTTCCTATATAATTTGCCACTAGATGTCGTGACGTCAGGGCTGTCCAGCCGATCGTCATGAAATTTAGTATTCATCGATATCTGAATGCGAAGAATATTTCCGCCGTATCCGTTTTGCTAAAACTCTCCACTAGATTGCGCTACGCCGCATGGCCTTCCGCATGGCCTCCCGCATGGCCAAGCAGTAAATTTATATGAATATAAGAGTCTTCAGTTAAAATTTACATTTAAACATTAAAAGAAAAACAAATGATTTGGTGGTAGATCGAGGGGTAATGCGATGAGTGGCTATAGGGCTTCAGTCCTTCAGTCCCCCCCCCCATCTCATATCCAGGCACCAACTATGACATACCGTCGCTTGGGTCAGAAGTATGGGTCTAAATGGGGGGCCCCTTACATTTTGTTTCCTCACCGACTCTGACAATTGTCTTTCTGTATCTTCCACAGTGTTCTATGTCATGATTAAACGAATTTAACATGAAATATGACAGGTAAATGTCAATGCTCATGAACATTTTCTTTGCAATAAGTGAAACTAACTTTATTAAAAATGAAGTCTCAAAAATGTACGACTAAAATTCTGAAATTCCATGATATTACTGAAAGTTTACCGGTCCAGGGGCATAGCCAAGCAGGGGGGTCATAACCCCCCCATGAGGATATTTTGCCATACAAAATGTATATTCTTCACTACATAATCACACACAGGTATACATATATATGAGTTGTAGTAGTCGTAACTGATTACTCTGCAGCTAAAAGTAATTGAATGACAACAATTATTTGAATTGTCTGAGACTGAATAAGTATACAGCAAGCTTTATGTAAAGGGGGATAAAGGAAGTGAATATTATCAAATGTAGTTAAGAAACATCCCGATTAAACTATCTTTAAAATAAACAAACCACATAAAAACTAGGTACATCTGTTTGTAATCTATTCCGCCACTAAGAGTCAAACTTTTTAAAAGAAAAAAGCATTTACTATCTTGGAAAATTTAATACTCAAAAATCAGATTCTGCAATAATTTAGAGTCTTTAAATTTGGAGACTAGGGATGTACCCCACTTGCCCATGATAATCAGGGAACAATCATATTACATTAAATTTTAGCAGTAATATTTGAATTATTTATTAAGATATATTTTTCATAAATTTGTATATGAATGCATTCAAAATTATTTCAGATTTTAAATGCAAAAATAATGTGTAACAGATGAACAGTGATAATTCATAAGTAATAATATATTAAGATGTTAACACATTAAAAATATTTACTTGTGCAACATATATGAGGAATATTTGAAATATACACCAATATTATGGATGCATTTTAAATAAATTTAATTTAAATTCATTAACATTGACAATATAATGGGTAAATATTAATTTGCTACTATTTACATTAGTATTTATTTCCAATTTAATAATAATATTGAATAATTAAGCATATGAACATGAAAAAATAAAAATACTATAAAAATATCTGAAAATAACTACTTGTCAATATTAGGAATACATTAGAAATATTACTAATGTTTACCTAATATTGTGGATACATTTTAAATACATTTGGGCTAAATATTAACTTGCTGCTATGTAAAAATACTGGTTTGGGTTTTCAATGCTTTACAATCCTGTGAGGCGCTATTTAAAAGTTTGTTGGTAGTGGAACTACTTCAGAACTACTTCCAATATATAGCCAATATTGTTGATACATTTCATTTCAATTCAATAGAAAAAGGATTAAAATTATTTTGAATTTATATCCCGGTTAAAAGTAAATTTTACCAATATAATAATTTTATTTACCCTTAATGATATCCAGTTGAAGACCCAAACTCTGAAATCCATGCTTTCTGCTTGCTCAACAATGTCAATAAATAATGAAATCTGTTCAGCTACCTGTAAGTTCAGAAAACCACAGAATATGATTAAATACTTGAAGAATATAACAGTAATACCATGGGCACCCACAAGGGGGGCGCAAGGTAGGGAACTTGTCCCCCCCCTGGGAGAGGAGAGCAGGGGCAGGGACGTACCCAAGAAAAATTCTGGGAGGGTCCAAAAATTTCGCATTGGGTCCAAACAATGAAAAAGGCAGAAATTTTCACAAAAAGACTTCACCACTATTGCTTTGTTAATAAAAACTGTTATTAAAATATATTTTTCAGCAATTTGTGCATAAATGCACCTAAATTTATTTCTCAAATTTTAAATTTTGAAATAATGTACAGCAGATAAAGTCTTAATTCACCATTACTGTGATATTAAGATGCTGACACATTAAAAATATTTGTTAGCACAATATGAGGGAAATTTACAATACACACAATACTGTGTGGATGCATTTTAAAAATATTTAATTTAATTCGTTAACATAGACAATATAATGGATAAATGTTGCTAATTTTTACGAATATTAGTTTTTATTTCCAATGTAATAATAATGTGAGTGATTGAGTATATTAGCATTAGAAAAATAAAAATATATGGTATAAAAATAATTAAAAATTATTACTTGTCAATATTAAGAATACATTATAAATATTTCCAATTTTTTCAAAATATTGTGAACACATAGTAAAGATATTTGGGCTAACTACTAACTTGCTACTATGTAAAAACACAGGTTTTTAATGTAAAAATACTACTATGTAAAAACACAGGTTTTTAATGTAAAAATACTACTATGTAAAAACACAGGTTTTTAATGTTATCACAATACTGAGTTACTATTAAAAAGGAACTACTTCAGAAACTCTTCCAATATATATCCAATATTGTGGATACATTTCATATGTTAATCAAATTCAATAGAAAAAACATTAGCATTATTTTGAATTGATATCTAGGGTAAAAGGTAAGTTTTACCAATTTGATAATTTTATTTACCAATATTGACACACAACAGAAGACTTAAAATCTACCAAAACCAAAATCTGCAAGGCTCTGAAATTAATATTGTATTACTAAATTTAATATTGTAACACTTACCTTTATTACCAGTAATATTAAACTAACCCGTTACTATACTGTTGAATTATCTTTAAAGAGTGTAGATTGTACTTTTTAATTCCAAAAATCTCGCATTTAACACCAAAAACAATAACTTTTTTCCGCGTTGATCTGAGTTAACAACATAAGAATCCCTTGTTTTTCGTACTACTAATGAAAGTTCAAGCTGTTTAGCCCTGATTTAAAAGTGAACTTTCTCGAGGCCTGGTTTCGTTCGGTCATAAATTATCCACTTGGCCATGAGAGAGGTTTGTGTATATGTGTGAGGTGGAAAGGGGAATATACAGCACAATGACAGAGCGATTATTTTGATCTAATCAAGTATATTCAGTCCCCAGTGAAATATTCAGTAAAATTTCACCTTAGTTTTCAACAATGGTCCCAGCAAACACACACAGGTTCCCTGAACGTCTATTTCTATTAACGTTCAGAGAACATGTGTGTGTTTGCTGGGGTTTCTCTGCATAAATCGCCGTGAAAGCTAGCTCGCTCCCATGATCATTCGACCGACACTCCGTGACGTCAGTATTCAGTCAGAGGGACTGCCCTTTCGAGACGGTGTTGGTTAGATTTTGGCCTGGCTCCCGACTGGTCATGAACCCTCTCGTCACCCTGAACCTCATAGGAGGCTCCTACTTCAAATTGCAATATAGAGAGAGAAAACAATTGAATTGAGTATTTTTTTCTTTCAGTGATATCCATATCATTCATTCATGTAGAAAGTATAGGGGGCTCTTCACTAGATGCATCCATCGTGCCTAGATTGCAGTACTGGTCCATTTAGATCAGTTTTTAACAGTTTTCGCTTCATTGTTTCAGGAGAAAAATTAAGAAAATAGGGACGCTGCTTTTTTACCGTTTTTTTTTTCTTTTTAAGGAAAGTATAGTTTTTTTTCTTATTCCTCAACCTTTACCTAATAGGTGCATCCTTTTAAATTAATTTTAGCATAGCAAAATGCTTCGAAAATGCAGAAATTAATATCAGTAAAATCTAATATTAATCGACATTAGAAAAAAATATTCTTGCCTGATTTATAATAGTATTTCAGATGCATAAATACTACACAGATTTTTTTTTTCTCTGATTTTTCATAATTCGGTGACGAGAGGGTTAAAAGCGATGAGGGGAGTTTTTTTGATCTGCACGTGCGACTATTCTTCTGGGTCGAATTATTTGAGGGATTTTAAAGGCCGGACTTCTCCCCGCAATCCGGAAAGACGATACTGAACTGAAATGCATTGACTTGCCATTATAGCGTATGAGACGGATTTAAACGGGGGAACTAAGCGGGGTGACTACACTAAACGGGGAAACGGATCCCCCTCGGAGTTCCTCTTCCCTTTTTTTAAAAAAAAAAAAAACTTCGTGGGGAGGGAGGAGGGGTTCAGTAGATAGGCGTGCATAGACCCAGTAGCGGCTCGTGGGTTATTAAAGAGGAGGTTCACAAAACAATTTTCGAAAATTAAGTAGGAAGATACGACGCACTTTACAAGTTAAAATAGATTTGCGTTTCCAGCAGCTAAAGGAAAACAATGCACGGGAATGAAAGAAAACAAGTCATCTTTGCAGGGCCGTACACAGGAAAAATTTTCGTGGGGGGGGGGGCTGAAAAAGGCTAAATTTTTCACAAAAAGGCTACATTATTATTGCTTATTTAAGAAAATTTTAAATCCCGCCAGGCAGTATGCTAAAGATAAATTTTCTCCAAAAATATTACTGAAGAAATATCTCAGTAATTAAGAGGGAATGAAAATAATATTATTAATGAAGTGTATGGAAACATTTCCCAAAACATACTCTCAGATAACATATTAAGGTAACTTATCATAGGACCTAAAAATGATGATTGAACTTTTATTAATGTTGGCATATTCGAATATCTGATGAATAGAGAATATATCACAGTAGCTACGCTAAAATAATTTGCTATGATGACAGTGAAAGTTTCGAACAAAGTCGAGTAGAGTTTATAAATTCTTTGACTGTGAGTGGTTTGTTTTCGGTTAGCTGGGAGCAAGTGAAAAATGGCCAAATAATTGTGCTCTGCGCGAAATTCTTACAAACCCAAAGCGATTTCCCGTACATAGTTGTTTATTCCTGTCCATATTTTGGAAGCTTAATTTAATTTCGTATTTTTATTCAACTAGGGGCCAAGCCCCCTAGACTCGCTACGCTCGCTTTTCGTATGACGCATTCGGCCCATAATAAGGCTTATTCGTAAAAAAGGCATAATTTCAACAAACAAAACTCAAAGGTTGGATCCGAGAGAATGTTACCGAACTACACATTGCTCTGTTCTTGCATGCTCTTGGAACATAAAAATTTAATCTTCGCACTATTTTTAATTATTTGAAACCCATGAAACGCCTTGCGTATTAGTCATTTATGACGATTTTTCATAACTTATTCATAACTTTTTCATAAACTCTACTCGACTTTGTTCAAAACTTTCACTGTCATCATAGCAAATTATTTTAGCGTAGCTACTGTGATATATTCTCTATTCATCAGATATTCGATTATGCCAACATTAATAAAAGTTCAATCATCATTTTTAGGTCCTATGATAAGTTACTTAAATATGTTATCTGAGAGTATGTTTTGGGAAATGTTTCCATACACTTCATTAATAATATTATTTTACGACTTGAGTATGTGTATGGTTAATAATTAGCTCTAAGAAAACAGTACTGTGGGATCAGGTTAGTCACTGACTCCAATAAACTCACTGGTTTTATTTAAAACGAGACATTTCATGATCTTACACGCTTAAACCAAAGGAGCGAAATTCGATCAGTCGGAGTCGAAAGTGAGCCAAGTGAGCTTCTCCTTTAGGAGCGTTTTTCGATCACAAGAGCGGAAAGAATATAACAATAAGCGAGGGGAGAATTTCTCGGAAAAAACAGGGAGGGAGAAAAGGCGTTCTCAGAAAAAAGACTACTTGAAGAGCACTTTCGCGGAAAAAACGGTAAGTTACCATGGAGACGGGTCGCTCCGCAATGTATCGTTTTTTTCGCTCTTTGGGTTTAAGCGTGTAAAGTGCATAGCAAAAAGTTGCACGCACAAAATTTATTAACTACGTGAAAATATAAAGATTGGGTTGTTCTATAGATTTTGAGTGTGTGTATAGCATAAGTGCTGTTTAGCCAAAAGGGCTTGTTTGATAATTAAAAAGTAATTTTTATTAGTTTGTTTATTTTTTTAACTGTAATCAGCCTTCAGCTTCCTACAAATGGGGGCTCTTTACCGGGATTGATTGACGGACTAACGTTGAGTAATGTTATTGCAGCATTTCAACCATTGAATAATCCAAGGAACTGTGAGTAGAAATTTTATTATATCTTAAAAGAAGAAGTTTATTAAGAAAATATGTCTTGCTTAACGAAAGCCAAGAAATGTGATTTGTTATCATTATGCGAAGAGTTAGGTATCAATGTTCTGCCAAATACAAAAGTACCTGCGCTTTTAAAGTTAATTAAAGACTCTGAGGATTTTGATGAAGATTTCGTCAAATCTCGCTTTGATGTCATAAGAGAAGAAAGATAAATGGCAATCGCAAGAGAGAGGGAAGAAAGAGAAATAGCAATCGCAAGGGAAGAAAGAGAATTTGAGTTATACGACGGTTAGAAATTACTTGTAGACGAGAAACCACAATAGAAAATCCGCTTGAGTCTAATAATGAGAATAGAAAACAAACTCCGCAAAATATTATGACGCGATTCGACGGATCGGGAGATATTAGTATTTATCTAGCACTATTCGAAAAACAAATCGGCCGATTAGACATACCTAAAAATAATTGGGTAATGCATTTATTAAGTTTGTTACCATTAGAATTCGTAAATATAATATTGAGAGAATCGGATCCCTTAGCAGATGATTACGATCACGTGAAAAATCTTATTTAAAGCGTTTTAAGTTAACGGCAGAAGAATTTCGGCAGAAGTTTATCTCTCACAAGAAACAACAGTCCGCCAATTGGCGAGATTTTGCTTTCGAGCTTCGTAACTATTTCGATGAGTGGATTCACGGTATGGAGGTTGGCGATTTTGAAAATTTGAAGGAATTAATTATAACGGATCGTATAAAACAGAGTTTGCCTTATGGCATTCAAGAACATTTCATTGATGACCTCCCAAGTATTAAAAAAGTTGATGTGTTAGTAAACAAGCTAGATGATTATGAAGCCGCAAGGCGTAGTTTCAAGAAGGGTATTAATCGAAGTACAAATAATTTTGAAATGACTAATAAAAGATCCTACATGAAGGAATCGGATAATGAAAAGTATTTTAATCGTGTCCAAAATAATAATAAATCCAGGTATTCGAATGGCGCGAATAATTCAAATGTTGACTGTGCGATAAAAAATAGGGACAGATCAAAAACTAAGTGCTTCGCCTGTAATCTCTACGACCATGTTGCTTCTCAATGTTTAAATAGAAAAAATGATTGCTAAATTTTCCGCCATGATTCTCCACAAAATAAAAATTTCAACCAAGTATCCACTTCACATACCAAAAAGGAAGCTAACTTCTATAACTCTATGTCAAATTCCAATAGGATGGAAAAAGATATTCAAATTAACGTCAAGAATGCAAGATGTTTGATCGATACTGGAAGCGAATTGAACCTTGTGAATTACGAAACTTATATAAAAATTGGTTCTCCAAAACTATTTTCTGATGATGTAAAAATATCAGGTATCGCCAAAGAAGTAGTACAACCATTAGGTTATTTTCCAACGGAATTGTGTATCGATAATATTACAATTTCTGCTAATGCTTACGTTATGAAAGATCTCGCGCATGAAATTGTTTTAGGAGTCGACGTAATCAACAAATTAAATTTATCTATCGATGAAAATGGATTAAAGGTATTAGGCAAGCGCGAAAATGTTTGGATCGGCTACATTAAAGTAGTAAAAGAATTTGTAACTGGATATAAGGAATCGCCTAGAATGCAGAGTATGTAAAATAAAAACACTTTTCAAATAAATGAACTGTTGACGCATCAATATTTGCCTAATGAAACGGAGTCAAGCGAAAATACTTGTATAAAAACATCTTATATAAATCACGAGAGTAGTGTAAACAAGGTCTTAAATGAGAATCAAGTTTTCCTTGAGAGCAAGGGGAAAGAATTTGAAAATGAAGGGTTACCAGAAAATAATTTTTTGATTAATCTATCCGAAGCTGTAAGCTCTGAAGAAATAGATTTGAGTCATTTGATTAAGTTAGATTGTAAAGAAGAAATCAGGAAGTTGATTGCAGATTACAAACCAAGAAAAACGAAGACTGCTGAACTGAAGATGAGCATAATTTTAACTGACGATATACCTGTGAGCGAGCGTCCACGAAGATTTCCTTTGAAAGAACAGAAAATAATAGAAGATCAAATTCATGAATGGTTAATGGATGAGATAATTAGACCTAGTTATTCTGATTATGCTGCACCAGTGGTGTTATGTAAAAAAAATGATAACTCGTATAGGTTGTGTGTAGATTATCGGAAGATCGGAATTATTTTGGATTAAATCGGAAGATCGTTAAAGATCGTTTCCCTTTACCATTAATTGAAGACGTATTAGATCACTTGGAGAAGGCGAAAGTTTTTACAACTTTAGATCTGAAGAACGGATTTTTTCACGTCGAAATAGATGAGAAAAGCAGAAAATATACTGCATTTGTTACACATAATAGGGAATATGAATTTTTAAAATGTCCTTTCGGGTTAAGCACATCACCAAGTCAATTTCAACGATTCATAAATAGAGTTTTCAGGGAGTTGCTGCGTGATAATACTATTGTTATTTACATGGATGATATAATCATTCCATCCAAAGATAAAAGAGGAAGGAATTGAAAAGTTAAAGAGAGTGCTGACTGTTGCCTCTGAATACGGGTTGGACATCAATTTTAAAAAGTGTCAGTTTTTGAAAAGAAAAGTTGAATTTCTCGGTTATGTCGTTGAAGACGGAACGATACAACCTTCACCCAATAAGTCATTAGCCGTTCAAAGGTTTCCTCAACCTAAATCCATTAAGCAAGTTCAGTCATTTATAGGGTTAAGTGGATATTTTCGCAAGTTTATACCCAAGTATGCCCAGATAGCCAGACCATTGAGTGATCTACTACGAAAAGGCTCCACATTTAAGTTTGGTCCTGAACAAGAAGAAGCATTTAACAAATTAAAAGAAATGTTGTCCCAAAAGCCAGTATTACATTTGTTCAAACAAGGATCTCCATTAGAATTGCACACTGACGCAAGCAGCCATGGTTTTGGTGCCGTATTACTACAGAAAGGAGATGATGAAAAATTTCATCCTATACAATATATGAGTAAGAAGACAACTCCTCAACAAGAAAAGTATTGCAGTTATGAATTAGAGGTTCTCGCAATAATCGAAGCCCTAAAAAAATTCAGAAACTATCTGTTAGGTTCAAAATTCAAGATCATTACTGATTGTCAGGCATTTCAGAAAACGTTGAACAAAAAGGAATTAGCGGCAAGAGTTGCCTGATGGGTTTTATTCCTGGAAGACTTTGATTATGAAATCGAACATCGAACAGCAGATCGAATGAAACATGTGGATGCACTGAGTCGAAACACAGTTCTAATCATCACTAGATCTTTAGATGGGGTAACAGCCCGAATTATCACTTCACAAGAGCAGGATGAACATATAAAAACAATAAAAACCTTAGTTGACAAGGGAGAAGAAAACGGTTACTTCCTTAAGAATAATGCGTTATACAAGTGGGAAAATGGAAGAGAGTTGCTAGTAGTACCTGAAGAAATTCAAAATGAAATCATTAAAAAGATGCATAACAGAGGTCACTTTGCTGTCTCCAAAACAGAAGAATTAGTAAAGCAAGAGTTCTATATTCCAAAATTGAGAAAACAAGTCGAGACGGTAATAGTAAACTGTATTGACTGCATTTTACACAATAGAAAACGCGGTAAAGCCGAAGGATCTTTGAATCCAATTCCAAAAGAAAACTTGCCCTTAAGCACCTACCATATTGATCACATTGGCCCATTGCCATCTACTGACAAAAGATATGAGTATATTTTCACAGTAACAGATGCTTTCACGAAGTTTACGTGGTTTTATCCTGTTAAGTCTACATCAGCCAAAGAAGTCATAGACAAACTGGAACTACAACAAGTAGTGTTCGGCAATCCTTCAAGAATAATATCAGACAGTGGGTCTGCATTCACATCTAAAGAATTTGAAGAATATTGTGCAGAGCAAAGTATCGAACACATAAAGATAACGACCGGATTGCCTAGAGGGAACGGACAGGTCGAAAGAACGCATGCCATCTTGATTCCAGTCCTGTCAAAACTTTCTAAAGAAGACAGTTCAAAGTGGTACAAGTACGTAGCCGACGTACAGAGAATTATCAATAGTTCTACCACAAGAAGTACGAAATTCACTCCTTTTGAATTATTGATAGGAATTAAAATGAAAGATAAGAATGACTTGAGAATTAAGGAAATATTAGAAGATGAATATATGAACTACATGATGAAAGAACGAGAAGATATGAGAGAAGAAGCGAGGAAAAACATCATGAAAATTCAAGAAGAAAATAAGAGACAATTTAATAAGTACAGAAAGGAATCAAAGAAGTATAAAGTTGGTGATATACTGGCAATCAAAAGAACCCAATTCGGTTCAGGCTTAAAGCTGAAAGAAAATTATCACGGACCTTATAGAGTATCGGTTGTAAAGCCAAACGATCGCTACGAAGTAGAAAAGGTAGGAAATCACGAAGGTCCAAATAAAACATCCAGTGCCGCCGAGTATATGAAGCCTTGGGGAAAATGACTTAAGTTTCAGTCGAGGACGACAGAACTGTCAGGACAGCCGATCTGTGGGATCAGGTTAGTCACTGACACCAATAAACTCACTGGTTTTATTTAAAACGAGACATTTCATGATCTTAAAGTGCATAGCAAAAAGTTGCACGCACAAAATTTATTAACTACGTGAAAATATAAAGATTGGGTTGTTCTATAGATTTTGAGTGTGTGTATAGCATAAGTGCTGTTTAGCCAAAAGGGCTTGTTTGATAATTAAAAAGTATTTTTTTATTAGTTTGTTTATTTATTTAACTGTAATCAGCCTTCAGCTTCCTACAGTACTTTATATGTTTTCTTTGATAAAACCTACGGAACAGCTAGGATAGCTTGCCACCCATGGCGACTTTTCATTATTTGGCGATTTACTCATGCTCACATCCTATAATTACTCCTCATGCAAGGTTCCTGGAAAACCGTTATCCATATTTTCATACACATAATCCTTCGCAGATTGGCGTATTGAGCACCACGAATTATATCATCTCGTCGCACTGACAAATATCCAAAGTGTACTAGAACTGCTGTAATGGCATAGTTAACGCCACCCAATATTTCTACCAGTAGCAAATACTCCAGCTGATCCGAACTGGCTTTAAAATGATCTGCATTTTAATTATTTTTCATTTTCAAGATACTGGGTTCTAACCTTTTTTGAACTTCTGGTTTAAATTAACCCTGTTTGGAAAGATACCATTTTGCCTGTTCTTACCTAATGCCAAGAGGGCGTTTCTAAAATCAGTTACCATTAGATATTCTGTTTTGGAAAAAAGAATAATCGGTCATTCTAAACTCCTGTGTTCTAAGCGATCTTACTGTTTGAAAATTGTCAACTTTTTGTGTAACATACTTTTAGTTATTTATTGCATATAATTTAAAGTGGGCGTAAAATGGGTGTTATTCTACTACATGTTTGTCAATTTCACGCGATTCTACATACTTGTAATTGCTTTGTTGCAAGGGAATGAATGATTTTATGCCAAATCTGGCAACCATTTTTTTTTTCAGATTTTTTTATTAATATCTTCTAAAATAATTCAATTTTCGAAGCTTAAGTCAGCTTATCAGGCTCCTCAGAATTTTCAGAATCCATGAACACCTTATTCGAAACTGAAATCCCCACGGTTTAGAAGAAGATAGCCAAGCAAGCTCTTGACAGCGGCGGCGCCGACAGCGGACGTTACTTTTTTACAATAGAGAGATTCCAAACGTTTTCAGAAATTACCCATTATGTAACCAATAAGCATACAAATTTCTTTTTAGTATATTGATATTTTTGTATTTATTTAATTCTGTATCTAAATACTGTTTTGTATACGGGCTAAAATTTCCACCTTTTTTGGAGGGTAAAGACAATGTTTCAGAAGTAGTCTTTAACCATTTCCCAGAAAAAATAATTGGCGGGATTTGCACCTGGATAACAACAACAAAAAAAAACATAGTTCCCACCACATAAGTTATTAAATTGCATCGTTATACTAATAAGAAACTTAAATAGAAAGGAAGCATTAGTCAATGGAACAGGAATGCGCATCAACTTTATACATCACAATGTTATTGATTGCGAAGTTTGAACTTCGCAGGCAGTAAAAGAATTTTAATTCCACTTATAAAATATTCTGGTACTATTTTACCCATAGATTTTACTACATCCTTTCAAAAAACTCAATTTTCAAATATGCCTGCATTTGCGATGACAGTAAATAAATCTCAAGGACAATCATTCGAAAAATAGGGCAAATTTATTGAGGCAGCAGGGTTTCATACACGGTCAGTAGTACGCCTCAGCAAGTAGAATTGAATCATTCGACTTTTTAAGATATTGTAACTCCAAACATAATGGGCCTTTAGCCGAGGATAGGTCCAGGCTCAATTTTCGGAGGGGGCCACTAGATGCTTTAGGTTAGCTTAAATTGTTCAAAATGCAAACGTGTGAAATCCAAAGTCGGTAGAGGGATACGACACTATGACCCATTCGCTGGAGCTGATTTTGTATTTAGCAAAATAGGATGGAGTTTTTTTACAAAAACACCGTCTTCACAGAAATGTGTGGTGGTTGTAAAGTGAAATTGTACAAAAGTGGTCACTAAACACAGATAGTCTCTTAGCTAAGGTGCTCACTTTAGTAGGTTCCAGTGTATATGGAATGGTGAGACATATTCTGTGACAGGAGAAATTTATTCGCACTCAAATTAAAAAATAATACTTAACCCATTCGTGCCTGGATATTTTTGCGACTTTCTTCGATTTTTGCTAACACCAGCAGTAATTGATAAATTTCTGATGTCAACTTTTTGAACAAGGGATGATTTCATTTAAAATCGTTATGCATAAAAATTGAAATGTCAACATCCTACTTGGCCATATTAAAATATTTTGTGGAATTGAGGTTCAATACTCGCGAATAAAGGCTAGGAAAAATAAATAACGTTTTCGAATGATAGCGATGATGCCGTCCCAAAAAAGGGACGCTAGGCATAAATGGGTTATGGTCGAATTTCGACCATTGGTAGGCAACTAGTATATATAAACATATATCGGGAGAGTGTGAACTAATAGTATGAATTGAAAAAAAGGGATGCACAGTTTGATGTTACAATAATAGTTCTGAATACAAAATTTCAACATTCTACGATTAAAAGTTTTAGAATTAGGCGAAATGCAGAATTCTTTTTGGCCCCATATTTGGCGATATTTCGGCAAATTTTCACAAGGTCGACGAAAAATGGCGAGATTTTTGGCATGAACCAAACAATGACTACCGCCAAATTTGGCGATATTTTATGCAAAACTTACCGAGGTCGATGACAAATAGCGAGATTTTGGGCATGGACCGAACAATGATTGACTACAGATATAATATATTGACGATGTCCATAGACACTAATGTATTGAAATTCTTTTTGTTCTTCCTGTAAATAAACTCTGCAGTACATTGGAATCAAAAATCGTGAATCGCAACTAGATGTTACAACAATCTTACCTATGAAATTTCAACCTTCTACGACTAATAGTTTTTGAGATTTGAGAGTTAAATGCGTACACACGTACACCAAAAGTCGCCAAGCTTGGCAACTTTTGGCGTAATTCTTGAGGGAGGCACGTGACCGTGGTCGGACCATTACCTAACAATAGGGTAGGACGGTATTGTGCATGAAATGAATGAATGTCCCTAAAACTGCCATTGACCGTAATGTGTTGGAAATTTTTTGAGTGTTCCTGTAGCAGAGCTATAAATGATAAAGGCACTTTTTTTGATGGAGTAATTAATTTCTAACTCTTACCAGCATATATCACTTCTGATTCGTTTGAACTAGCCTAATACCTCTAAAATATGCTTTAATGAATTTCTTCCCCTAGAGCGTAATGTATTTAAAAGATTTTGAGTGTCCCTGTAGATAAACTATCCCGTCGAATGGGACCGAAAGGAGGGATGCTCAAACTGGATGTTTTAACAATCTTGAATATAAAGTTTTAACAATCTACGTCCAATAGTTTTTGAGATATGCGAGGTTAATGAACTTTGGCCCAGAGAGCTTAATGTATTTAGAATCCTTTGGGCGGTCCTGTAGATAAATTAACCAG
>JAWZYV010014662.1:0-139026 GCA_038373885.1 Cheiracanthium punctorium | reverse complement strand
ATTTGTTTGGTACTAATAGGTAAAGATTTGATAACCATGAGCAACATTTCTTCCACCTCGTTGAATGTATTGTCCACAGTATGTGCTCTTGAGGGAGTATCAGCTAGGTACATAATTATTTAAATTATACTATGGTAATTTTAGTAACATTTTTGCATTGAAGTGAAAGGTTTATTATCACTTTCAATCCTCACTTTCTGCCCAAAGTTATATTTTTCCAACGAATAAACTATTGCCAAAAACTCCTCCTCAATTTGTGCCTAGTTTTTTCTCTGCCTAAGACTTCTTGAAATAAACGAGACTGGCAGTGGCTGACCTCTCTGCAGAAGAAAGCTCAAAGTCCATCCTTGGAACTGTCACATTGTATAATTATTTCCTCTAAAGGATTAAAACTTCTGGAGCTGAGGAAATGCCATATGATAATCTTATAAATCTGTCTCCCAAAGGGTGTGTTAAAAGTGCCTAACTCTGAGCTTTTCTCATCCAGCAGAATTTGCCAAAAACCCCTCTTTAAGTCAAGTACCAGGTTTTCAGACCTGCCTGCAAACCCAAAAAAAACCCTATAAAACCCACACAGAAATGTTATATATATTAAGGTGGTTTCAAAAAAATTTTTTTTAATGTTGAACTCTCACCCCCCCCCACTTTGGTGACATTATGTGAGTTAATGCGCCTGTTAAAATATTAGATCATTTAAAGGTTATTTAGAGGTAGCTCAAAGACTTTGAAGTTTGCTAATTTTAGTGTCAAACTTTGTATTATAACGATAGTCAATACAGTAAATAAATATCAGTAAATCAAAGGTAATAACTAATAGTTTTTTAATGAATAGTAGTTTAGTTTTATTATATTTAATCATGAAACATTACCTATAAAAATACAACCAAGATAATGTCAAGTAATGTTGTCCATCTGTAAAACTAAAAAACTGAACAAATTAATATGCACATTAGGATGGATTAGAAATTCATTGCTTTGGGTTTAGGAAGTACTGGTATTAGCAGTCTGCATGGTAGCACCCAACTTCATCAGTGTAGTCTTCTCAGAGGTTTTGAATTGCTTCCTATGGGTCTCAACCACTTGCAAAAGATATTGTTTCTGCTCTTCATTTTTGGTTAATTTGTCATTGAACTGAGTAATAAGAGCGACACCTCTTTCAGCACAGTCATTAACTACTTTAATACCTTTCACTATATCTTTGGATTTCTTGTAAGAATCTAATCCCTTCCATTCTGAGGGATCTACATATAAGAATGAAGTATCAAGTTGCATTGAATTGAAGAGCATCAGAGACTTCACTGTCACAAAATCTTCTAAAGATTTTAGGTGAATGTAATTTGTTTTGTCATCAAGTCGTTTCAATTGCTTTTGTGTCATTTCTTTTTTTAAACCTTGAACCATGCTCACTTTTGTTTCTGCAGACACATTGTTAGAAAACAAACTGAGCCCAACCAGTTCTTCTCTAGGTACCAAAGATGTCGTTTTATTGCGGTTGTTGCCTTGCTTGCAATGTTTTTGTTGAATTCTGCATATTCGTGAAGTTTTACCAACAACTGCAGATCATGAACAGAAGCTTCTGTTGCAATAGTAGCAGTAAACCAGTGCTTCATATATAAAAGTGCTACAAACAGGTTAAACTCTATCAAAGCATTCTTCTGTCTTGGTGTTAGTTTAAACTGTTGATGAAATAGCCATATCTTCAAAGAGTAAATAATCTTTGCCATCCACCGTGCATGATGGAAGGCACCCGGAGCTCTGAAGTGAATACCTTTAGGAGGAGTTTTGCCCAAAAAGATCAATACTAATTCAAGAAATTCTCTGTAGTCATCGTGGGGTTGCTTCTCATTTCGTAAAGTTGTAAAGGCAAATTCTATAGCATTTTTCTTCAGCTCTTGCAGTTCAGCAGCAACCATTCTTTGACCAATCTCATTAGTTTTATATGTTTCAAACTTTTCTTGATCAATGAAGTTCCAATATTCTTTAAACCTTTTAAAAAGAACATTTGGTCCAGATGATGGCCAGAAACACAGAGTGAATACATCTGCAAGAATAATTTCATGGATATGATGTTGGACATGCAAAGTACAGCAGGTTTCTTCCTATATGTTTTTCAATGAGAGTGCAAGCTCCAGAATTTATGCCAGTGTTGCTTGATGTAGTATCAAAGCATAATCCCTTGACTTGCTCAGTTAATTTCCATTCTTCTAAGGTTTTTCACTGTGAACTGCTGCTATTGCTTCACAGCGCTGTGCTCATTTTGGGATATTTAAGGGACTCCAAGTAACTTTTCTAATCCACCTCCTGTAACAGATTGAAAGCCTATCTATTTTCTCTGTGCCACTGCTAGAAATCCCTGGAAGTAATTTCTCATCCCAGTGTACCACAAAACTTATATCAGGATTTGATGCACTAAAATCATCTTTAACATTTTCCGCCATTCCTTCGGTAAGATATTCTTGCTTTCTTACACTGCTTCTTGATATATTGTAGTCATCAACTTTAAGGCCTAAACTGTGTACAGTTGCTGCAATAACATTATTTTGAGTTGGAGTAGAAGTTATTATTTGAGTTGGAGTAAAAATTATTTAGAGTTCGAGAAGTTGTTATGTGAGTTCCAGACAAGGACTAATCCTTGTCAGAAACTTAAATTATACTAAACTTGTTATCACTAAAACAAATATCTATTTTATAAACACATATTATTGCTATACCAATTGAAATGTAAATTCTCATACAGAAAACATGTTGTTTTCCATATACACTAAAGGCTGAAACTTTAAAGCCTTTGAGCTACCTCTAAATAACCTTTAAATGATCTAATATTTTAACAGGGGCATTAACTCGCATAATGTCACCAAACTAGAGGGTGAGAGTTTAACTTTTCAAAAAAAAAAAAAATTTCTCCATAGGCAGCAAAACCACCCTAATTAATATATATATATATACAGTGATGCCGCATACGCGCTATAACGCGTCAAATACACAAAAAATCGATGATGGGACGCAAAAGAAAAGTTACAACGCGTCCCCTGGGACGCGTAATTTCCATCATGCAAAATTTTGAAAAAAAAAAAAAAGAGAGAGAGAGAGAGAGGGTGCGTTCAGACTGCCAATTTTGGGTAAATCTCTAGTAAAACACAAACTGCTCATGTTTTACTCAGGGAGATTGACATCGTGAATGGCTTTGTAGGCCCGTTTACATGCACACAAATGCGGAGTAACGCTTCCCCTACATGGGGGGAAACAAAGACATTTCACAAAATATTTTAATGTCTTTGGGGGGGGAAATGCAGGGTAGAAAGATCCCTAGTCGAAAGGAGGCATAGGAGTGTTCGCTTTCCTATGATGCATTGCGAGTTTTCCCCTATACTCTGCTTTTACCCGGGATATATATCGTGCTGTGCGCACACGTGGTTAAGCTGAAGAGAAAAGGAGATTACTTTGACGTTCTTCTCCTTTCTCCCTCCCCCACTCCCTTTCTCACACTTCCGTTTTCATGTTAGAGGTTGTTCCGTTACAGATGGTGGACTATCGGAATTGAATAAAGATTTTCATTATTTTTAATATTCGCTTGTGTAAATGTAAACAATGATTTGTTTTATATTAAATCTGACAATTATTATTTAGAAATGAAATCTATAAGCTATAGAAGCGGAAAATATTTTAAACAATGTAGAAGAGAAAAGGGGGGGGGTTGTTCCATATTTTACTGTTGTATATCCTTTCCTTCCTCAAATATATTCTGATTTTCCTTGTGATAAATTTATTAATACATAGTAATTATTTTTTTTAATTAATATAAGATGGAGGGGCACTTGAACGGTATTTTATTGTAGTTGTAATAATTTAAGATGTTGCGGCTGTTCTGCGAGTACATTTTACTTTCTTAAACATTTCTACCGATGCAGCCTTTCTCCCAGTTTTTACTGTACATACAAAAGGGGATTTTATTATTAGGATTTATTAATTATTAGGATTCAGGGCATCATCAGGAAGGCTTTGCCATGAAGGCAAATTTTTCTTGATTAATTATAATTCATTTTATTTATTTTTTGAAATATAAGTTTTAGGTTATTTATCAATAAGATATTCATACGCATCAGCACACCAAAATGGGTGAGACATGATAACATCAGTCGTGAAATTAACCAAATGCTTTTATATCATTAAGGACCCACTTTTTGGAAAAAAGGACCCGTAAATTTTGGAATCCTGGGTCCCAAGGACCCGTCTCTTCCAAAGTCTAGCGACATCACTGTATATATATATTATCAAAATTTTTCCTTTCATTTAAATCATTTGTTATTCGGCATTAAATACATATAATATTACCTACATAACTTAGTGCATTATATTAGATAAATATGTTTATATATATATATATATATATATGCCGAGTTTAATTTTATATAATTATTTTTCCAACTTCAACATAAAGAATAATAAACTTTGTTTTAAATAATACCTTGAGCTAATTCTATCTGCAATATTTGTTTTGAAATGAACAGGTGTAGAGTGCAGGCAGGGATAACTTAGTAATTTATCTCTTTAAGGAGGTCGGATGGCCACCATCTTGGATTTACTAGTCCCATGTTAACCTACGGGGAATTTTTTCTACCTTCCCCGCAGGGTATTTTTAAATATTTTAATAAAAAAATTACTGTAGGTTATTCAGCAGACAATTGTCTATACATTCTGCTTTTTATTTTTTACAAAATCTTATAACAACATAGTTAAATTTCCGTTAAATTTTTGAAAATTCAGTCAATTGTAGATATAAATAGTCAAAAGTACTTTGGAAATTCAATATGTTTAAAAAATAATTCATTAATAGAGGAAAGTTTAAACTTTCTTCCAGCAGGGATCACTCTAGAGCGTTTCAGGGGGGCGGCCCGCCCTGGTGCCCTTTTTCCGGTAAAATGCCGCCCTCCTTGCCCTTTTTCTTGATGAAATTCCGCCCTCCTTGCCCTTTTTCCTGATAAAATTCCGCGCTCTTTTTTTTCCAATCAAAATGCCACTCTCCTTTTCTCCACACCACCTTGTTTCCCCTTTTCTTTGATTCTCGTTACCATTGCTGGCGCTCGGCTAGACCCCAAAAAAGCCTCTCTCAAATAACAACAAGGAAGTTGATTTGTTTATTCTCTTATCAATGATGTGTGAGGAGGACGGGGGGGGGGGGGGGGGGGCATCTGCTCAGTCGCCGCTCTTCTCCCTCCCGACCTGAGGAGAGTTAAAACCGTTCGCTGTAGCTTCAGGTCATAAAATATCTCATTAGAGGAACAATCTGTCATCCAGAAGAGTAGTCATAACAATAAATTATTTCCTACTGTAAATGCCGCTTTGCAGTTTTTATAAATGCTGTAAGTAATTAATAAACGCCACTTTGTTATTCTTTATTTTTTCAGATTTTCAAAACACATTCATCCAAACTTAAGGCTGGCTGCATGGAAAATTCAAGACAAGGGCAATTCCGGAAGTGTGGGGTAACCCCCCCCCCCACACACACACACACACACACACTCTTCCCGTACTAAAAAGAATAGGAAAAAATTGATTCATTGACAGGGTGTGGAGCAGTCAGGAAATACTACTTGAAAATATCGAATTTCCGGTCAGCATCGGAGCCAAATGGATGACAGCTCTGCTATAGGGCTATTTTAGGCGGAGATAGGGGTGCGAACTGTCAATACAAAATTTGTGTCTATTTTGCAGCCGCTCCAAAAAAATGAAATCGTGGACGATTGCGAGAGCGAGAATGCAAATCTCCTCGACTGCACAGGCACGCGCCCCTGGGATGTTCGTTTTTACTGTACTACACGCTCAGCAAAAGCCTAATAGACAGTGTGAAAATGCGCAGTGGGGAGAGCCGTTGAGACTATTTTGAATTCATCGATTGGGAAATTAAAAATTTGTGCAAGCGGGTCAGATTCTTTCCGATCCCTGAAGGGGCGGGAGTTATTTTATAATTATGTAATTACGAATATTACACAACAATAATTATTAAGACTTCTTTCCTGTTTAGAAAAACCTTTGCCGCCGCCCACGATATGAAATACTATCGTTTCACCCCCCTCTTTTTTTATTATGTCGCGCACTTGCAATTTATTTTTTCCTCGGACACGTCTTAGCTAAACTGCCGTTCTTATTACAGAATATTTCCAAATGTTATGCATATAGTGCTGCAACTAGAGGTCAAGTTGCCCGGGACAAACCTTTGTTTTGGCGCTCCCTTCTTTCCATTTCCATTTTGACATGAAAGCACTATGCCTGGGGCAAGTGTCCCGTTTCCCCTCCACTAGTTGCAGACAAGCATATATACAGAGAGAAAAGTTGCAGTGACGCTGAATACGATAAAATTTAAATCTAAAACGGAATGTTTTCGGTCATTTTCGGGTCCGAAAATTGGCGTGATTATGAAAAATTTGTCGGCAAAACCAGATTCCCGTTATTTTACGATTGTAAAATTTAATTTTTTATGCTTCTTTTGTTCTGTTGTTGTTGTTGAAATAAAGCATAATGGCCGCCTTACACAATTTTTATAAAAGTCAATAAGCGAAAAAAGTGCTGCAAGATTGTGCAAAGGTCATTAAGTGAAAAAATTTGGTTTCAAAATTTGTTTAATCATTTGCTTAAAAAATTGCTATTAAGAAAACACATTTTTGGACATAAAAGTATGTTTATAAAAGCTACCCTTATGTGTTTGTAGACAAAAATTACAAAAGTTGCCCTTTTTGTATGATATGATATGCCCCTTTCCCAAACACTGCCCTTTTTCTGTAATGTGCGCCCTGCCCTTTTTCATTTCTAGAGTGATCCCTGCTTCCAGTTTTAATTAAAATTAGTTTTGAATGATTTAAATCTTAGAGAAAAGGTAGAAAATTTATAAATTCCCAAATGGATTCTTGCGAGTCTAGTAAGAAAAGAGGGAAGAATGATTTATTAAGATTGATGGAATTTCTCACTGCGGGAGATTTTGAAAGTGGGCTTACTTCCGGAAGTTATTTATCATTGGTAAAGGGCTCTTTAAGTTTTACGTAATCAATATGAAGGGAGGTGGGTTGGTTCCTGTCTCTGCTTTTTTTTTTTCTGACAAGGGGGGGGGGGAGGCAAGGGTGATGACAATTCTTACATAAGCATTAAACAAGAAAGCAATTACAGTGCAACAACTACAAACATAGGGCAAGAGCGTCTTGCTGTTACCTTGAAACTTTCCAGTGGGGCAGGAAAGGGGGGCTTAGGGGGGTCAAGCCCACTCCCCATACCTTGGAGGAAAGGAGAAAATTGCAATTAATCAGCATAATATGTTGGTTTTTTTTGTGCTCCAAAAAAGATCTGAACCAAGGGGGGGGGTAGAGGGGGGCGACTGCCCCCTCCTGAGAAAAAAGAAATTAATGTAAAAGATCCTACTTTACTTCCATAAAATGGATGTATATGTCAGTGTTCAATCAAGCTAACCCTAACCCCACCACCACCACTTGTTAGCGAACTACTGAGCAGTACTAGAGTTCTGACGCAGTGACTACAAAAAGTTGAATACATACATCACTTTAACTCCTATATATGTTTATTCATATAAATTTATAGGATTAATAATATTGGAAGTACTTTTTTCTGCCAAATAGTAATGACGTACAAAATGTCGTAATACCATGCACAGTAGCGGTTCCTGGAGAGGGACTAGGGGGCTTCAGACACCCCCACCCACACACACAAAAAAAAAAAAGAAAGATTGCTAAAGGGTAACATTCTGCTTTATTATACACTTTAAATAGCTAAAATGATCATTTTATTACTTAGCCTCTCCCAAAAGCATGCACATTGGTATAGACTAAAATTTTGATTTATATTACATTTTAATTAGGTGAAATAAACTTTTTTTAAAATTTAGAACCTCCCCAAAAAAAATTCACTTTTTTTTTTTTTTTTTTAAGTTTTAAGAGAAGCATATCCAACTGATATTTTCTTAAATATAATGAATTTCAGCCAGATATTTCTCACTAGCTGAAGCAGTGTCTTATTGAAGGCAAGGTTTGGGGGGGGGTTAACCCACTCCCCCTCCCTCCTAACACTAAGTGTGATGGAAATTAGGCTTTTCATTACACTTTTTCTTGCATATTGGGGGGGGGGTGCATAACACACAGAATCTTTTCTCTATGACAGGGTTGGCTTTTTACCGATAAAAACTGGTTTTTACCAGGGCATGGTAAAAACCTGGGAAAAAGGGGTAAAAACCTAATGATACAATAAACTCCCTGAGTCATGAACTGTATATTAATGCTATTTATAAAACTGTATTTTCATGTAATTGATGTGGATATATCATCATCAGGACATCCTGATGATGCAAACTACATTGTGTGATTGTGCAAACTACATTATGTAATAAATAATATTTGTAAGCATTTGGTTTTCATTAAAATGATTAAGATAAGTTAAGTGTAATAAAAGTATATTTACAATTTTCCTTTAAGTAAAAATTATTAAACTAGCCTGCATTACATAATTGTAATAGATATTGTAATGTGCCTTCTCATAATAATAGTTTTAATTAGTTTAATAATGATAAATGTACATTATCTATAAATTTGAATTCTTGTAAGATGAAAACATGGATGAAAGTTTTCTGTGTTTATTCCATTCTTTAAAATGAACTATTTTCATATAGAATTCTTTTACTTACCAATTCAGACACTGAATTAGGTGAATAATATTATATGGAAATGGAAATAATGATATTAAATGTCCTGAACTTTTATCCCTGAGAAAATGAAAAAGTAGCAGATAAATCTTCATTGTTTGCTTGTGGATTAAGGCCGATTGACTGCACTAGGGTCCTAATCCTATAGGGGAATACCTTTCTATTTTTAAGGGATCCTAGCCTAGGTTTCTGAAAAAACAAAGGAAATCTCCGAACAGCTAGATCAACAGGCACGACCAGGGTATGAACCTCGCACCTCCCACCATCCAGTTTCGAGAGCAGAACCTCTCAGCCATTGGTACTGATAAATCTTCAAAAAAGTGACAAAAAAAAGTCAAACTAATAAGTTTTTCTCATAGGTTGTAAAAACCCTGGTAAAAACATGTTTTTCCAAAGACGGTAAATACCGTCCAACCCTGCTCTATGAAGCTGTTTAAAATTACAACTAACTTTTTTTTCATTACTCTATCATGATAAAAACTCTTGAAAATAATCTTTTGCTTAGGAGACTCATTTATCGCATAAACTGCTTTTCCGTGTAAGCAAACTTTTGGAAGAGTGAAAGTGGTCCTCTTTGTGAGTCCACAAAGATGAGTGCCGCCCCCTGTGTATATCCATAAATGCATTTATTGAAAATAGTTTTGTTTAGAAATGTAATTTGTTATGGAAAGCGTGAACTTGGGTAATTAAACCACGCTCACTCACGTGTGTGTAAATATTATGTACATATATATATATATATATATATACACGTTCAACTCCGGTTATAGTGAACTCTGGGGACCAGCAAATTTCATCCACTATATCCGAAGTTCTCTAGAACCCTAAAAGTGTCCGCATAGTGAACAGAAATACTGTATGCGAATCGGGACAATGGTTAGAGTTCAATATAGCCGAAAGTTCCCTATATCCGGAGCTTACTGTATAATATGAGTGTGTGTATGTTTGTATATAAGTAATCGGAAAAACAAACACCCCTCTTGAAAAAATTCTGTTCCGCCACTGAGCTGAAGTACCAGTCGTTAACGGGTTAATATATCTTGCTGACCTTTGAAATGTTTAAACTCAGGTATGCATTGTAGTAGTATAAAGTTTGGTTAGCTATTTTATTCTAATACCAGTAATGTTTTATCATTAGAGTGTACAATATTATGCAGTAGATTCTCCCCGCATACTAGTCGTACCTAGACTTTCACCATGAAAAATTGGCAAAAAATAGGTGCGACTATTGCACGAGTAAACACGTAATTAGTGATCATCTGTCATTAGTCCTAGTTTCATTTTGTTCGCTTTAAATGTTATTACGTAATATACGAACAAAAATTCAAGCATGCTGAATAAATTTTCACAAAATATCAAAATCCGATTAGAAATTTTTAAAAATTTGCCATTCTCTGTATTTAAATTCAGTAATTGCTATCAGTATATCAATCTTCATAGTATTCGCATACCTGCCAAATCTTCTGGTTTTGACAGAAGACTTCTGTTTTTTTTTTTTTTTTTTTTTTTTTTTTTTTTTTTTAAAGCTATCCTCTGGTCTTCTGCCAGAAGATAAAATCTTCTGTTTTTTTAAATTTTTAGTTGATATATTAAATTGTATTGCAAACTAAGCTAAAAAAAATTAGTAAACAAATAAATCCATTTCAAAATAATTTCTTAAGGTAATCATTTCAACGGCTAACAGTACAATGATGTTGTATGGAGTGAGGTCAAAGCGTTTGTAAGCAAATCTATCTTTTATCGATAGTTAAAAAAAAAAAAAAAAGTAATTCATTAGAAAATGTATTAGTGTTGAAAATTAATGCTAACATACTTTGTTATGAAAATGACTTTTGTGATGAACTATTAGTAAAAGCTATAAAAGCTACTTTGAACCAGCTAAAAAAATCTTAATCTGTTTATTTTTCAACATACTTTGGTTAAAAATAAAGTCAAATTTCCATTTATTTATTTTTATTTTTGTAAAAATACTCTGTTTTTGTTTTACATAAAAATTTCAGGTAGCTCTTTTCTATTGCTATTTAATTTTGTTTTTATTTCTATACATTGCTTATATAAAAAATAATAAGAAATGGCAATAAACTGGGTGTCTTCTGTTTTTACTTCTTATATTTAAAAATTATCTTCTGATTTTTTGTGAAATCTTCTGTTTTTTCAACCCGAGTCTTTCTGTTTTCGGCTTAAAGAGGTTGGCAGGTATATATTCGGCTCAGTTATTGTTAAGTAATGCAAGAACAAAAATCAAAAATTTTCACACAATTCACAGTTTTGTTTTAAGTTGAGTATTACCTATTAGTATATGAATTTTAATTTTTTCGCTTTAATCGTTTCTATGCGATGCACAAACAAAAATTTACTTTCTCGCTTCGAACAAAATTTCACAAAATCTCAATCTGATCAATCCTTTTCTAACATTCAAAACTTATATTTTAAGTTGAATCACCTCTTTTTGTTTGATTATGGCAACGATACGCTAGTGCGATCTATCAAGTATGAAGGGTGCATTGGTAGGAGGCCTTTCTAAGGAGTTCTAACGCTTATTCACGTTACATCTGAATTAAACCTACCAGAACTCCAGACTGTTGGATCGACAGCCGTGCGATGGGACAAGAACAGAGACCTTCACACTTCGGCCGTCTGCTGCTTTCAATGACATAACCACAGTGCCATGGTGAGGCTGAATGACCACCTATCACCGCATCAAATTTTATTTCATCCCCTATAGTCGTTTTTGAGTGGCGTGCGAACAAAAAAAAGGGGTGGCATCACAGACAGGTGTTTTTTTTTTTTTTTTAAGGTGGATTCGCGGTTAACAGATGCGCTTGAAATGGATAGAAATCTCAAAATTTTTGAAGTAATGCACAGACAAAGCTCTATACATATACAGTCAACTCCCGCTAATCCGCGAACGCCTGTAATCCGCGATATATTTCAAATGTAAACAAACTTGTTTGTTTACATTTTGAGCGGCATTTAACTGGTAGTATTACTGTTATAGAAGTTATTTGATAGGCTGAATGCTATAAAGACATTTATTAATGATTTTCCATAGGTATTTGAAGTAAATAATTTCATATATTTGAGCATATTATCATGTAATTAAACACACAGAAACTTATATCCTAAGTTGCATGTGTTCAGTGAATGGATGTAAATAACGAAATCCGAAGCAATGCACCGTCCAATCACATCGCTTTACAGGCTTTACTCTTCCTGAATGAAACAAAAAAAAAAAAAAAAATCAATGAAAACGTTTGTTCTATGGGAGAGAGAGAAAAAAATCGCGAGACGATCCTAAAGATTGACCGTTGCAATTAAAACTGGGTGAAAATATGTAACATGTTTAACTTTAAACGCAAGCCGCGATTTGGCAGACGACACAACAGTTGCGCAATTTTCCGATTCTCCCCCTACCTCACCCATAAACAGACCACATGGCCTTTCTCTTTGTTTACATTTAACTGCCGGAGGAGCACATGCAGAAATAATGAATCATCAGCTCTTGAAATGTAATGCACGTGTGTGTGTGAAGAGGATAACATTCTTTTCCTCTTTAGAACTTATATAATAGCATAGAATATTTTTACATAACGAGAAACCGAAAATTACCGCGAAAGATCTGAAAATAATGTAATACTGAGGTATCAAATATACAAATGATGCACCGCATGCCCCCCCCCCCTCGTGAGCGACCAGTGAAATTCCTCCCTTTCTGATTGAGCTTGTTTATTTTATAATAGATATATATTTAGTTAAAAACGGTCTTTTAAAGAAATTAAAAACAACTGCCCTTTAAAGAAAAAAGAATGTTTGTTGAAAAACTTCCGGATTTGTGGTCCCTTTAAACATTTTGCAAAAGCAATCATTTATCAGTGACCAAGAGTTACTGACAATTAGAAGGCTTCAGGACAAAATTTCTGAAGAAAAATTAAAATCTCTTAAACAAATTACAATCACTGCAATGTTTGAAAAAATGAAAAATAAATAAAAATTTAGAGAGAATTTATTCTTTTAATTTTGTATTAGTAATTGTATTTAATATTAAAAATAGTGTTTTAGTTCAGCAGTATAAATATTTTCTTTCATCTGTCCTTTAGTAAATTCTCTAAATTTAATTGTATTATTTATTGTATTTATATTGACATTTAATTGTGTTTTTATTCAATAGCACAATGCATTTTCTTTCATCATTTCCTATTTGTTTACAGTAAATTGACTATAATTTAAAGGAAAGTTCTAAATGTAAAAATGTAAACAAAAATAATGACCTATAATCCGCAAAATCCTGTAATCCGCACAACCCTTGGTCCCAGTGAGTGCAGATTAGAGGGAGTTGACTGAACAGTGAAACCTCTCTGAGCGGCCACCCCACCGTACCGAGAATATTTGGCTGCTCAGAGGGGGTGGCCGTTCTAAAGGGTTTTATTTACTATTATAAGATAATTTCTATAATGCATAATCTAAACAAGTCTGACAGATAGTCCTGATTTAAAATGGAATTTAAAACTTTTCTAAAGAGAAAATAGTACTGTATTTAATACTTTCTTACACAAATTGCATCCTTTTTTTAAAAAATATCTCAAAAGAGACACAAATTGTTTTACTTTTCTCTGAATTAATCATTTTTTCAAGTTTGTTTTTTACTTTAAAAAGCAGATCTCTAACCAATTTGTTTGTAACCGCTTCGGAATTTTCACCTATTTCAACAATTTTTGCTAAAATCGCTAGTGTTGAAAGTTTATCTTGTGTTGAAAATTCATTTGTAGGACACATTCAACGACTTCCAGTTCCTCCCTCAGTTTCCATAACAGATTCAATTCATTATTCCTGGGTCTTATATTCGACCACAAACCTGATTTGTTATTCCGCTCAAAATTAAAGCATGGAGGGAGTAGAATTTCCCGAAAAATGAGATGGTCGATTTCACTCAGTGGCCGTTTAGAAGGGGCAGTCTGACCATTGATACAGGTTATTTTAACATTAAGTTTATGAGCCAAAATTCCGTTCCATGAAAAATTGGCCGTTTTGAGGGGTGGCCGTTCAGAGAGGTTTCACTGTATAGTATCCAATGGTGATGTACGGTGGAAGGCGGTGATCGTAAGGAGACGATGGTAGGTATGTGGTATGTAGAACGTTGTCACATTTGGTATGAACAATCGTGAAGAGCATTGCGTCACTGTATTAAAAATAAAAAAGTGTCGACATCCATATTGCGTATTAAAGATATACGTCAGCTAAGTGTAGCACTGTAAGAAGAAAATTTCAGTTAAAGCAACATCACGTTCATTTTTCTTGAACGCCAGCAAACTAAATCCGATTTCAAGAGAATGCTGGGAATCATCACAGATAGCGGTACATCAAAGCAGGTTCGCAAAAGAAAAGAAGGAGGCGGTCAACTAATTGTTGACCCATAATGTTGTTACGGAAAGGCATCCGTCTTCCTAGCGCTCGTCGTTTCATTTTTCTTTTTGAGGAGAGCACGCAGACAACTGGAACACAAAGCACAAACTTTGCGAACAAAAATCAGTAAGTCGACTATAAATAATTGGCAGGACTCATCTCCATTTTAGTCATATCTCTTTATTTTTACACCATCTGAAGATCAACATTTTGAAACTTTATAATACACCCTCAAATAAAAAAGGAAAACTGGGGAAGCATTCTTCTAAAAATTATTATGGCGTACATGGCATTTCGTGCCAACGTTCCGGTGGCGAAGGTTCCCCACTTAGAAGTGAGGACCTCGCCACACAAGTACCAACTCCGCAACTGCTAAAAAAAAAAAAATGACCGTTAGACTTACTGCTATAGAAAAAGGGAGCTCGATTTTTCTGGAACAATTTTAACAGGTGTTTTTCGAGCAATATGCTTCTTGTGCAGGAGAGGAAAATCGCAAACACATCTGTTTCAGCGGAGCAGAGAAAACATATGCGAGCGAAGGGATGTTATGATTATTCGTTTAGTAGGATAGAAAACTGGCGACAACTGTTATTTTATTTCAAAGCAGCTGAAAGGGAAATGCTTTAGAAGTACGTTAATGCGCTGTAATTGAGAAGGCCAAGAGGAAAAATGAAAGCTTTGAAAGATAGTTATTATTAAAAACTTTTAAATTAAATTTAGAATAGATTATTAGTTTAAATTTAGACAATATTAATTAGGATTTGTGTTAATATTTTTTCATTAAAAAATATGCACGTTGTGTCAACGTGACATATACTCCCCCAAGTTTTCAGAAAAAAATTACATGTTCAGCATAAATATTAAAACAGTATATCAATCAAAGTTCAGTAATATTAAAAAATTGCATAAAGTTCTTGCAGAAAACCTTAAAATTGTCCGTCTTGATTTCACATGATTCAGTCTATACTAAAAAAATCACGAAATCTGAAACTGTGCTGAGGTTCTTGCATTGCTGATATTGTCAATTGAAAAAGATTGTCAACAGTTCTTGCATATACATATTTCAATAGTATTTGATATCAAAATAAAGATAACATTTCACACAAAAATTCAATAAAATTTTCAATAAAAAGTAACCCGGGATTTGTTATACATATAAAAGGAAAGAGCTCTGTTTTTTTTTTTTGAAGTGGTACCACTTGTAGCCATTCAAAAGGATTTCAATATAACATTGTTCTTATTTAAAATGTAAAAAAAATTGCCATCTTGAAACATACAAAATATATACATTTACTTTATCTCATATTTCACATTTTAGAAACAACACAAACGTACTCATGTCTTTATTTTATTTTATTTTACTTATTTATTTATTTTAAATAACATTATGAACAAAGAAAAAAATTGAGTGTAATAGTTTTGATTTTACTTACATCAAACGGGATTTCTTCCAATTACTAGAGGAGAAGGGGAGGATAGGACAGTAGAAGGAAAAATGTCAATGTTTACCACATTGGGGAATCTAAACTGCCACATAACGATGTCAACAACAGAAATTATGGAAAATAAAAAATTATTTTAAATATATTACAGCAGTTGAAATAAGAAAGGAACAGGTTCAATACAAACAGGTGATCAGGCTGTTCGCATTGAATGTGCCCAGTAAAAAAAACAAAAAAAGTTAAATTAATTTTTACGTGGCCTAAAATTATAAGAGTGCGAAGTAGGAATCTGATAGTGACTATCAATAATAGGCAAGTCATTAAGTAAAGACCTTCGAGGAGGAGCAAGTTTTAACCTATCAATATGCATTTTGCGAATTGAAGTGTCAGGATTATCTAATAATTGAATTGAATAAATAACAGGAGAATATTTTTGTATAACCTTAAAAGGTCCAGTAAGATGTTTATTATATTTATCTTTAGACTTTAAGTAAACAATATCACCAGGGAAAAGAAATCTAAGCTTAGCATTTTCATTTTTCTTTAAATTTTGTTCATATTGTGCAGACTTTAGATTAGAATATGTGTCAGTATAAATTCGCTTCAGCGTGGACATTACTTGAGACAGATAATGAGCTTTATCTAAATGTTGAAATTGTAGCTGTGAGTCATACGTGTCAAAAATCATAGGCAATTCTCTTCCAAATTGTATCACATTAGGAGAAAATTGAGTAGAAGAATGTGTAGAAGCATTATACATATTTACATGAATGTTTATAGCATGAGCAAAGTTATAACCATCTTGAATTAGAGCATTTACAGTTGATTTAATTGAGGTATTGATTCTCTCACTAATTGAATTAGCCTGTGGGTGTCCAGAAGTAGTATGTCTTAATTTAATTCCAAAAACTTTGTTAAAGGTTTCAAAAACAGCACTAGTAAATTGAGTACCTAAGTCAGTAAGTATAATGGCAGGTCTGCCAAAAGTTGAAATGTATGAAAATAAACAGTTAGCAACAGCGTCAGTAGTAATAGAGTTTAAGGGATAGAGCTGTAGAAAACGAGTAAAATGATCAATTATTGTAAGAATATGTTTTCCATTATTTAGAGGTCCAAGAATGTCCATGGAAATTACTTCATTAGGTTTTTCAGGTATGTGATTATTTTGCAAAGGAATAGGTGGAGTAGCATGAGATTTTAAAGTTATGCATTTAGTACATGAATTAATAAAGTTAACTGTATCAGCATACATACCAAACCAAAAGTAACGCTGTCGAAGAAATTCATATGTTTTTGCAATACCAAAATGTGGTAAATGGGCAATGGCCAAAACTTTTTTCTTTAGAGAGTTAGGAACAACAATAGTAGGATGAATTTCCAAAGATGAAGATTCTTTAGCATAGTACAATAATTTATTATGAGGATGTAGAAAATAACATTTATTGTTGTTGCTGTTGTTATTAGATTTCAAATCATTTATAATTTTTGAAGTAGTTTTGTCTTTTTGTTGTTCATCAAGAAATGTTTTACAAGAAATTTCTAAAAGTGGGTCTTGTGGCGAAGACTGCGAAACATTTAAATAATTAATATGTTCAAAATTATCAGGTGTTTCAGAAATTGCATCATCAATGACAGGAAGTACATCATTATTTAAATTTAGAGTGCTTGGTTGAGAATTTATGTCATGGTGTGGTGGCGTTTCATCAAGACGTGAAAAGTAATCAGCCAAAAGATTTTGATTACCAGGAATGTGTTTGAAATTAAAAGTATATTCACTTAATTCGCATAGCCATTTTGTAGTGAGATCAGCAGGAGAAGTAGTTTTTCTATAGTGCTTTAATGGTTTACTGTCTGACATAACAATAAATTCTCGATTGTATAGAAAATGTTTAAATGCTAAAACAGAGTCATGTAGGGCCTTTAATTCAATTTTTATGGCTGGATAATTTTTTTCAGATTTAGATAAAGATTTGCTAAAGTAAGAAATAGGATGTAATTCACCATTAAATTCTTGTAAAATGACACCAGAAATTGCTTGATGACTACCATCAGTATTCAAAATGAAAGGTTTAGACCAGTCAGGTAAACAAACAAAAGGTTTAGTGAAGAAAATTTTCTGTAGTCTATTGAATGCTTCAGTGTGAATGTCAAGCCATTGAAAACTTTGTTTAGGACAAGTTAACTGGACAAGAGGATATGTTAGTTCAGCATATGAAGGTATTAAATTTCGATAAAATCCACAAACTCCTAGAAAGCGTTTAAGTTGTCTTTTTGTTTTAGGAATTGGAAAACCAGTAATTTTGATAATATTGGAGGAAATAGGTGAAATTTTATGATTTGATAAATGAAAGCCCAAATAATCTATTTTGGTAAGATGGAATTGACATTTATTTGGGGATAAAGTGATGTTATTTTTGATTAGAGTATTAAGTAAGGCGTCAAGTTTTTGAAGAGTTTCCTCGAAAGAATTTGAACCAATAACAATATCATCTTGATATGCCATAACTCCAGAAACCTCAGACTCTTGTAAGATATTGTCTATTAAAGCTTGAAATGTGCTGGCAGCAGTTTTTAAACCAAAAACAAGGCGGTTGCTGCGAAAAGTACCCCAAGGTGTAGTAAAAGCAATAATATCTCTGTATTCATGAGGTAAGTCAATTTGCCAATATGCACTACATAAATCCAAAACAGTAAAATATTTATAGTTTGATAAATTAGAAATAATTGTAGAAATTTTTGGTAATGGGTAAGCCGATGGTTTTAAGATAGCATTTAAAAGTCTTAAGTCGAGCGCCAGTCTGAATTTCGGTTTAGAATTAGGATCTAGAGCTTTCTTTTTTACTAAAAGCATAGGAGATGCCCATTCAGTGGGAGTTCTTTCAATGATACTGGCTTCCTGCAGTTCATTTAGTTGTCTCAGAGCCTCATCTTGTAAGGATTGAGGGATGGGAAATGGTAAAGTCCTAATTGGGAATTTATTTATAAATGATAACTGTGGTTTAATTTTATCTGTGTGTCCCAAGGTTTTCAAAGATTTTGAAAAAGCAGAAAAATGGTTCATTAATATTTTTTTTATTTGGTTTTGTTCATTGTGAGTTAAATGTTTCAACTCAAAGTCATTTTCTGTAAGCTCACTCTTTCTTTCTTGAATTATTTCATCAGAGGCAGTAATAAGATTGACATGGTCATCAGGCATATTTGTGTGAATATTTAATTGAGCTTCATCAATGGGACTTATAGTTCCAATACTCATTGCTTTGTTTAAGTGTATGGTTTCATCAGAATTATTTTTTACATAGATATAAAAATGGGGATTTTTAATATCAGAATTATCAATGGAATGTATTGAATCATAAATTTCAAGTTTTAATGATTGTATATTAGGTTCAAACAAAAATTCAGTATACGGACAGTTATGCAGATTAAGTTTTACATATTGAAAATCATCAGGATGTAAAATGATTTTTTTATCAAGTTTAATTGTAAGAGGCATGTCATTACTTAACTCTTGTGTAATAGTAGGCGATTCAGAATTAGTCATGTTATTTATAGTGGTTGTATGAATTTCCCTGTTCAGATTCTGATTTTTCATTAAGGGAACAAGCACGTCACCAATCGAAACAGTTCCAGAATGTGGATTTAATTGTAAATTAAATTTTTGGATAAAATCAAATCCAAGAATACCCTGAAATTGAGATGAAATGGTCACATTGGTGATGAAAAAGTGATGTCTAAAATGTTTATTATTTATTTTAAATGAAATATCAACACAACTAGAAAAGGCAACCTCAGAGTTAATTGTACTAATTTTAACAGAACGTGAAAGAAATTTATAATTAATTGCATGTTTTAAATCATTAAAAACATTCTGTGATAAAATACATAAGGATGAGCCACTATCTATGAGGATAGGAATATTACTATTATGTAATTGAATTGGAATAATTGGAAGTTTAAATGAATTATCAGAGACACTTGCAATAATTTGGCATTCATCCATCACAAAATTATCAGTTTGAGATTCAGAATTCTTACAAATTTTTATAGGTTGCAAGGTTTGAGTATGTGTTGATTTTTGTGAAGAAAAAGTGTCTGGATGAGAAAAAGTCATAGGAGAAACTCGAGCATCGGGGGCTAGGGTTCTCATAGGTGGAAGTTTTGACGTAGCTGGTTGGGGTAAGGTCACTTGAGAATCTCGAGTACCAGCACCAGGAGTTCTCATTAGCAGTTTAAATGATCATTATGTGGTAAAAAGGAAGTTGCATTCGTATTGGAAAATTGTGATACCACATTTTGTTGAGAGGCATCACTAGTAGGCAAATTTTGGAACATAGGATTAGGCTGAGTTATGGTCTGAATTGGAATCAAAGAATTTTTCATTTTGAAACATTGGTGGACATTATGCCCTTTTTTGTAGCAGAACTGACATGTTATAGAATATTTCTTAAAATTATTTGCCTTTGATTGTCTAGGAAAATAGTTGTTGGAATTTTTGAAATCTCTATTATTATGCCTAGATTTATACTCAATGTTTCTATAGTTGTTATGAATTCGTCTGTTATAAGGATGACTGCGTTGAAATTTAGAGTAATTGTGTTTATCAGAAACATTATCCTTATTATCATCTTCGAGTTTATTGATTAGTTCTTTTAGCGAGTTTACTTCCTCGGTTAATGATTTTATTTGGGAGGACTGAGCTCGAGGTGGGGAATTAGCAGAATTAATTTGCTGCAATTCATGAGCTCGGGAAACAGCCTTATCATACTTATTTACTTTTTCGATTTGTAATATTTTTCTGATATCTCGAGGAATTGCATTAAGAAAATGATTAAATTTTATCGCATCTAACGCTTCTTTATCAGATATGTTGCTGTAAACCTTCTTAGTAATTAGATCTAAGCGATGGGATAGGTTCAGCATGGATTCATTAGGAAGTAAATTTAGACTATGTAACTGGCTTATATTAGCCTGAGTATTATTAGTTCCAAAGAAATTTTGAAATTGTACATGAATTTCATTAATAGTTTTTGCCTCAGCAAAAAAAGGAGATTCTGCATAATATTGCAGAGCAGCACCTGAAAGCTTAGTACTTAGAAATAATTTTGTTTGTGCATCATCCCAATTATTTAAATTCTGTATGTCCTTTACTTGCTTAAAGAAAAATTCCAATAAATGAGGTTCTCCCTGAAAAGGCAGAATATTAAGAATGGCTGTATTAGACATATTTGTCGATTTGACTATTTTATTTTTACCTTTAGAACTCATTTAAAATTATGCACAGATAAAAATATGATAAAAATATATAATTGCTACTTATCAATTCTAAGTGCACAAATAAACATTTTTAAATCTGCTTAATTTATTTAACTGGTTTCAGCAGTATACTCAGAAATAATCAACTATTTAGATATATGCAGAAAAATATAAGATAAATATATGCAAAAAATGTAAATAATGTTCATTATTTCGAAGAAAATTTCTTTTTATGAAATATATATACGCATATATTTATAGCAAAAAATCAATCATAATAATATCAATCACTTTAATCAAAATTCAAATAATGCATAAAACTATAATACTAGATATATTTATATGAACACTTACTCGTAAAAGAAAAAAAAGGTGTTAACACATAATATAATAAAAATTTTAAAAAAAGGTTGGGATCCCAGTAAACAATGAAAATTAAAAAGCATGAAGTGAAATGGAGAGCTCTTAAACGCAATATTTTTTCTTTTGCTTCGTCACCACGCCGCAACACAAAAAAACAAACAAACACACTCAGTAGCCCGAAAATCACGACGATTTTAGCACATAGTTGATGGAAGGAACGTGCCTGGTTCACCGGCACCAATTTTATCCTTTGGTGATGTACGGTGGAAGGCGGTGATCGTAAGGAGACGATGGTAGGTATGTGGTATGTAGAACGTTGTCACATTTGGTATGAACAATCGTGAAGAGCATTGCGTCACTGTATTAAAAATAAAAAAAAGTGTCGACATCCATATTGCGTATTAAAGATATACGTCAGCTAAGTGTAGCACTGTAAGAAGAAAATTTCAGTTAAAGCAACATCACGTTCATTTTTCTTGAACGCCAGCAAACTAAATCCGATTTCAAGAGAATGCTGGGAATCATCACAGATAGCGGTACATCAAAGCAGGTTCGCAAAAGAAAAGAAGGAGGCGGTCAACTAATTGTTGACCCATAATGTTGTTACGGAAAGGCATCCGTCTTCCTAGCGCTCGTTGTTTCATTTTTCTTTTTGAGGAGAGCACGCAGACAACTGGAACACAAAGCACAAACTTTGCGAACAAAAATCAGTAAGTCGACTATAAATAATTGGCAGGACTCATCTCCATTTTAGTCATATCTCTTTATTTTTACACCATCTGAAGATCAACATTTTGAAACTTTATAATACACCCTCAAATAAAAAAGGAAAACTGGGGAAGCATTCTTCTAAAAATTATTATGGCGTACATGGCATTTCGTGCCAACGTTCCGGTGGCGAAGGTTCCCCACTTAGAAGTGAGGACCTCGCCACACAAGTACCAACTCCGCAACTGCTAAAAAAAAAAAAATGACCGTTAGACTTACTGCTATAGAAAAAGGGAGCTCGATTTTTCTGGAACAATTTTAACAGGTGTTTTTCGAGCAATATGCTTCTTGTGCAGGAGAGGAAAATCGCAAACACATCTGTTTCAGCGGAGCAGAGAAAACATATGCGAGCGAAGGGATGTTATGATTATTCGTTTAGTAGGATAGAAAACTGGCGACAACTGTTATTTTATTTCAAAGCAGCTGAAAGGGAAATGCTTTAGAAGTACGTTAATGCGCTGTAATTGAGAAGGCCAAGAGGAAAAATGAAAGCTTTGAAAGATAGTTATTATTAAAAACTTTTAAATTAAATTTAGAATAGATTATTAGTTTAAATTTAGACAATATTAATTAGGATTTGTGTTAATATTTTTTCATTAAAAAATATGCACGTTGTGTCAACGTGACATATAGGTATTGTAATTTCCTAATCTCAGTAACAGTCACAAATTTTCTAATTGACGGGCAATGCTTTTTCCTTTCTAATTTTCAAACATTGCAAAATGTAATGGTTAAAGTTTCCCTTCTCTTTCCAGCATTGTTTCTCAGCAACTATCATTAAATATCCACTACACAAAGCATAAAAGTCAAGCTAGGAAGCAACGCTAGGCACAAAAGGGAAGATTCACCATTATTGCAGGGTGTCCACCAATGTCAGGAGGCAAAAATAGTATTAGTTATCTCTGGCATAATAAGTCGCCAGTTCAGTAGACATTTTAATTTTAGTTGCGAAAGTAGTAACCTTTTTACATGAATTTGTAGTTAAAAAATAAACGTACGTCATTTAGCTTCATTAAAAAAAATAATTAGCTTCATTTAATAAAGAATGAATGAATGAAATAAAATACTTTCATCAATACATGTAGCAGGTGAGGGGGGGGGGGTTTAGGGTGGTCATAACACACACACACACACACACACACATGAGGAATTTTTTCCATACATTTTTCTTTGAATACTAAATAATAATTATTATTAATTATGTGAGCTTTCTGAAGAGAAAATAAATTCATTGAAATATTAATTGCATATTGAATTTTCCAAATAGAGTTAATAATATTAGAAAAATAAAGACATAATTTAATTAGAAATAGCTATCAAAATACTAGAGATATATGAAACGAAATACTTAAAGAAAAAGTTAAGAAGGAGCTTTACCAAAAACTAATTATTTTTTAATTCAGAGTCTTAACTGTTTTTAATTATTAATTATAGCAAAATAAATTACAGAAAAATAAGTAAAGTATATAATAATCTGTTATTATTATTTTTTTTATGAAATAAAACAAAAATGGCAGTAACACAAAGCTCATCTCGCAAAAGTGCAATGGCGGGGATAGAACTCAAGTCATCTGGTCAGAAACCGGAAGCGGAATGTACTAGCTATCTAGAACCAAACTGGTTTATGTTATAAGTTAAGTTGTACAAATCTTGTCATGGATCTACGTGACATTTCGGAAAGCTGAGAGCCAGGGTTTCGGACCCGCCCACAAACCCAAAAAAAAACCCGGGCGGGTTTTTTTTTTTTTTTTTTAAATCCAATAAAACCCACTCAGAAATGTTTTTTTTTTTTTTTTTAAAATTATCAAAATTTTTCCTTTCTTTCATTTAAATCATTTGTTATTTGACATTAAATACATATAATATTACCTACATAACTTAGTGCATTGTATTAGAGAAATATAAATATGCCAGTTTATTTTTTTATAATTATTTTTCCAACTTCAACATAAAAAATAACCTTTTTAAAAATAATACCTTGAGCCAATTCTATCTGCAATCTTTGTTTTAAAATGAACAGGTGTAGAATGCAGACAGGGATAACTTAGTAATTTATCTCTTTAATAAATAAGTTGTTAAATATGAATAAAATATGTAATTATCAGATATAGTGACAAGGGAAAAAATCCTTTCCCAGATAAGAGAATAATGGGACATGTCTCTCTCTTACAGCTTACAAGCATGCATCTCAAGAATGAATTCAGGTTCAGGAAACTAGGGAAGGCAATCCCGCTTTTGCGGGATTACAATATCATGGCTATAATTTTCATATTTTTGTAAGGTATGTAAGGTACTTACTTTTTCCCACTTTTCTCTATTAAAATTAATTTTTATTTGAATGGAATGTCAATCCCGCGGGATCCCACAATCTTGTGCAGGATTGACGTTTCATTGAAATAAAAATTAATTCTAATAGAGAAAAGTATGAAAAAGTAAGTTTATAAGCACTATCAGGTTTAATACTTTATCTTAATTCATAATTAAAACAATACCTCACATAAATATAAAAAGTATAGCCATGATATTGTAATACCGCAAAAGTGGGATTGCGTTCCCTACAGGAAACCATCCTGTATTCCATTAGTTGCTGTATTACTTTAGTACTGAGAAATATAAAACTGATTCATTATACATTGTTTATGTGGGATTTAATGTCAGACATATTAATTCTAGATTTTTTAAAGTAAAAAGGAATATACATTCAAAGCAAAAATGAATAACTATAAAGAAAATTATTAAATAAATAGTAGTACTGACTTATATTCTAACTAGAAAGTGTTATAACTATGACTTAAAAAACATAAAGGTAAAAAAAAATTAAAAAGTTCATAAATTTAAAAAGTAATAGAAAACAGCCAATCAAAAACAACATTTTTGTAAGTGAACAATAATATACTTTTATCTATGGTCATAAAACAAATTAGGAGCTCTTTATAAACGTCAGCAGAAAAAGATAGTACTGCATTAAAGTTGAAGTTATTTTTATATTTTAATTAATTAAATAATTATTTTGTAATGAAAGTTTTCTTTTACACTAAAATTATTCTGTTTTGAAATAAAACCATAAAATTTACATGCAAAAAGTGTTATACTATAAAAAAATCTTAATAAAACCCACCCGGGTTGTGTCTCTCTATTCTAAAAAAAAGTAAAGGCCGCTGGCACTGTCAGAGCTTCTGGACCTATCTCCTCCTAGACCGTAGGGATTTGAGTTTCGACTAAGGTACCCACAGATTCGAAAAATTCCGAGGAACCTGCTAAGCTGATTTAAATTTTGAAAATCGAATTATTTTAGAGGATATTAATAAAAAACTGAAAAAATAAACCGAATGGTTGCCAGATTTGGCATAAAATCATTCATTCCTTTGCAACAAAGCGTTTCCAAGTATCTAGAATCGCGTGAAATTTACAAAGTTAACACAAAAAGCCTAATAACTTCTTCACCGTTTGTACGATCCGCTTGAAAATTTTCATGATTATGTATAAAAATATAGAAAACAATCTGCGCTTCTTTAAAAATCTGAAAATCTACCCGTTCCCTCCTTTTTAAGCGATTTTTCGCTATTTTCAGCACCATTTTATTTCCGAGAGTCAAAAAAGTAAATCATTTGCGTGACAAAATTACCCTTTTCAAGTGAATATGACGTCATACAATTGGGAGATTCAAATTCGTTTAAAAGAGATTTTCCAGATTACACAGTTTATTATCATTTCCCCCCCCTCCCCCCACAAATAAATCGTTTGCATGGACATGAGAATAGCTGTGTACACAAAACGAAATCTTTCAATTGCGAAAAGATTCCGCGAGTTTCCAGAACAGCATGAAATTTAATTTGGGTATCTCTCTATTCTAAAAAAAAGTAAAGGCCGCTGGCGCTGTCAAAGCTTGTTGGCCTATTTTCTCCTAAACCGTGGGGATTTAAGTTTCAACTAAGGTGTCCACAGATTCAAAAAATTCCGAGGAACCTGATGAGCTAAGTTAAATTTCGAAAATTGAATTATTTTAGAAGATATTAATAAAAAACTGAAAAAATAAACAGAATGGTTGCCAGATTTGGCATAAAATCATTCATTCCTTTGCAACAAAGCGTTTCCAAGTATCTAGAATCGCGTGAAATTTACAAACATGAGTTAGAATTATGCCCATTTTATGCCAAAATAAAAACTATATGAAATAAGTAACTCAAAATGTGTTACACAAAGTTGACAATTTTCAAATAGTAAGTTTGCTTAGACAACAGGAGTTTATAATTAGCGATTATTCGTTTTTCCAAAACAGAATAACTAATATCTTGAAAATGAAAAATAATTAAAATGCAGATTATTTTAAAGCCGGTTCTCGTCCAGCTGGATTATTTGCTACCAGTAGAAATATTTGGCGTTAACTATGCTTTTATAGCAGTTATAGTACACTTTGGATATTTGCTAGCGCGACGAGATGGTATAATTCGTGGTGTTAAGTACGCCAATCTGCAAACGATTATGTAAATGAAAGTATGGATAACGGTTTTCCGGTAACCTTAAATGAACAGTAAATATAGGTTGTGAGTATGTGTAAATCGCCAAATAATGAAAAGTCGCCATTGGTGGCAGGCTATTCTATCTGTTCCGTAGCTTTTATTAACTTTACATGTACGCAAGTCGCCAAATAATGAAAAATCGCCATGGGTGGCAAATTCGCAAGGTGTCCAATAGGTTTTACATTATTAAAAATACAGCTGAAACATATGTTCTTATTTTATTACGCTTTAGCTCCTAATTAGTATAACCTTTGAATGGCAACATTAAATATCATTGTGTTTCTGAGGAGTACAAATAATTTTTCCAGCGATTATAAGCGGAATCCGCACTCCAGGTGGAGTATAGCTCAGTATCCGTACAACACGGATTCCCATAACAAAATATCTTCCGTGTTATGAGGGGGAGAGGATCTACTGTACTGTGAAGTTTAAATTTTTATGTACCAATGAAGATGCAAAAACTAAGCAATGTGTAGCTTAGCTCAGTAACATTCTATCTGATCCAATCTTCGGGTTTTCTTTGTTGAAATTATGTCTTTTTTACGAATAAGCCCGATTAGCGGCCGAATGCCTCATATGAAAAGTGAGCGTAGTGAGTCTGGGGGCCTTGTCCCCTAGTTTAAAAAAAAAAAAAAAACGGGTTTTTTAAAACCCTGCTGCGAGCAGTGATCGATCTAGGATTTTTTCAGAAGAGTAAAAATACTCCTTAACCTTTTTAGAAAGCGTATTTCCTTTTCCATAGGAGTAATTAAAGCAACAAACAATTGTGCTAAATATTCAAATACATAATTAAATTGCATGTGACACGCAAATAATAACTGATTATACGTCTAGGTACATAAATGTCAGTTCAACAAAAACTAGTGCAATAATTGGATTTTTAAAATTTAAAATCAGCAAATCATAATTATTTATCAAAATATACCTAATTTTATATAGAAAAGCAATGCGTAAAAATACACATTCCGAAATTTTTAAGGCGTATTTTGAATTTCTAAAGCGTGAAATACGCATCTAGAGGCATTATCACAATCACTGGCTGAGAGCCAAAAGCAAAGGGAAATAGAAATATTATTAAAAAAGTGTAATTAAACATAAGGGATAACATATTCAAAAGAAAGGCTGAACGGAATTATATGTGTATGAAATCATGGATTGAGTTTGAGCGCTGAGTCATTTCCCTTTAGATTTTTTAGGTCAATTCTTTGCATCAATTTTGTCCAGAGGTTATTTATAAAAATTTGGAATACTGTGATGAAAATTGATGATTAATTGAACATCAAAAAAAAAAAATTAAGAGCCTACTTATCCTTAAAATATATTTTCTTTGGTTCTCTGACTTTTGCGTCCACCAACAGCACTGTATTCATACTCCCTGCCTTGTTTACCGTCTCCCAAAGCAGATCATTTTCCATATTTTATTGCGCAAGTTAAATAGTCCCGTCTTTGAACTGGATTAAATTAAAAAAAAAAAAAAAAGTTTTCCTAGCTTAACCAGCGACGTCACTCATCAAATTTGGCACCAATTAAACTCATATATTAATTGTAAAAAATTTGTTAGAGCAGATTCCGAGATCCAGAAGATACATTTTCCAAATAACAAAAGTTAGCTGTAAATATAAGTGCCGCAATGTTTTACGGTTGGTTGGGGCTGGCTGCGTCACTTGTAGAACTGTCGTTCTACATGATTAATGAGAAAAAAATAAATAGATTACCATATTATATAAGGAAACTAGTAAAAATAAAACAATAAAAAAGAAAACATACTGCTATATTCAACCTGCTGCTGGATATTCAGTATCCAGCCATATTGATATCTGTTGCATCACTAATGAAAACTGATATAACCCTGAAAAACCCTAGAAACACTTTCTAAGCATTGCATCCTTTATCTAATAAATATGTTTTATGCTTTGTAAATCATTCTGTTTAGAAAAACATATAAAAATGTCTGAAGTTTGATTAAATATTTAGTTGCTAATTTTTTTTTTTTTTTTTAATGTTTATTTTTAGAGCCTCATATATTACTCTTTCGAAGACCACTTCAAGGACCAGCACCCAGTCAAGAAGAACAAGCTAAAAATGACATCAATGACGTATAAAAGAAACAGCATTTTCTGTATATAGTGTACATTTTTTTAACATCAATACTTTAAAATTTGTAATGTTTTTAAAGTTATTCGCAATGTATTGGATAGTTATAGTGTGTTCTTTCATTTTTTATATTAACTGCTGTTTTTAATTTACTGTGAAAGTGTATGATTAAATCCACTTCAAATGAAGTGTCTTGTACCTGTTCATTTATATAAATATTATTACTTGTAATAAGTGTTGTTATTTTGGTTTCGTTTGTAACAAGCTTCACATGAACTCATAACAGGATACTCGTAATCTTTTTAGAAAGTAGTTTTTAAGAAATCACTATGAAGCAAGGCATTTGAAATCACAGTAATCTAGAATATTGCCTTCCGTAAAACATTTATAATCCACTAAGCAAAAATACTAATCATTGTATAAAGAATGATAGTTTCTTGAAAAATAAAAATGTAAAAAAATTTTAAGTGCAATATACTATCTTAAAGAAGCAGATTGTGTCATTGTCTCTCTTTTTTTTTTTTTTTTCCCGGGGACCATTTACTTATGTGTAATGGGCTAGTAAATATAATATCTTCATTGAGTAAAAATGACCTAACTGCACCATGGGAAAAAATTATAATGTTGGTATGACGTAAAGTTACTTTAATGGTCTACTGAACTCACAACAAAAATACATTTCAGTTTAGTTACATTAAATAAAATTTTATAAGAAATTGGAAAAATTACTATTAAATTAAAATTGAATAAAAGTATAAAGTCGATATCATTTATTCTTTGGTAAGTAATGCAGGAACCTCAGTTTTATGTTACCTCGATAAATTATTGGTTCATGGAACCAGAGCTGGAAAAGTGTCCAGGGTAATATTTGTGCATGTGGTTTTGAGATCAGACTTTCTGCTGCATTGTCAGCTATTCTTGTAAACATTTTGGGTTAGAATGCCCCAAAGGTTTTTCCAATGGATTCAGGTCTGTACACTAGAACCTCTGTGATCCATTGCCTTTGGGACTGAGAATATGATCGGAATGGGTCATTCAATATCAAATCAGACCCCTCAAAATCCGATGAAATTAGGTACATTTGTTGCATCTATGGAGAAATGAATGAATGTGAAATTTTCAGTTATTAGTTTTTAAAATGTGTGAAATTCATCAAATTTTACAGGGTGTCTACCATCATGCAAAGGTCACGAAATGGCAAAAAGGTCACGAAGGTCAAGAAATGAAGCACTAGGTCACGATTAGCAGCTCAACTTGGCTTTTCCCATTTCATTCAAATTCTTAGTTTCTAATTTTTCTGTGTTAAGTTCGTCGAGAGAAATTATTTTATGTATCTCTTCTTAACATCATTAATTCGTATTTTGATTTCACCAGTGCTTTCGAGAAAGGAAGTTGATTTGTTTAGTCTCGTATTAATGGTGTGTGTGGAGGGGGGGCATCTGCTGAGTGTCCGCTCTTCTCCCTCCCGACCTGAGGAGATGGTTACAACCGTTCGCTGCAGCTTCAGTCGTAAAATATCTCGTTAGAGAAACAATCTGTCATTCAGAAGAGTAGCCATAACATGGTTCGGACGGTGCTTAAAATACCTTAAAAAGTACTTACTTTTTTTTTCAGTTTTAAGACCTTTAAAAAGTACTTAATTTTTTACCTATATCCTTAAAGTTTCTCAGTATAGCCGCAAGGTGCTTAATTTCTAGTGGTAATCGACCGTAAAATCGTCTTGCATCGAAACTTTTCGTTCCCCTTTTCCTGCTTCAAGCTGCGTTCATATTGATCGTACCGTAACGCGATGACGTCATACGTTGGAGCCCCTTTTCAATAGCCAAGGGCCCCCTTAGGAGCCAGTCCGGGCCTGATTGTTCTTAAAATACTGAATCTCAACCAAAACTAGTCTGTTGCGCCCGATGCGAGTTTAACCATTCTACGCCCCCCCCCCCAAAAAAAAAAAAAAATTTATCTAAGTTATTTCTGTTTTTTGGCCGTGCGGCTTTGCGCCCTGTGAAGGAGCACTGTACGGAATAAACACTGCCTTACTCTATTATTAAAGGAAAAACTCAACTACACTACAAGTAATTGGCAAGCTCAGGAAACGCTGAGTGCTTTTAAAATAAACCCCAATGTTATAAATATCAAAAGTAATAAATGAAGAGAAATATCAACAACACGCAACATTCAAAGCTTAAAACAAACAATTCGCTGAAGCACACTCATTACGTAATCAACAGCTGGCCGTCCGCGGAGAAAAAAAAAAAATGTTTACTTTTGACTGGAGCCTGCTTATCGGATCGCTGTTTCACTTTATCAGCATGTGCTATACTGTCCGAACTTTTTGCGAATGCAAGAAGTTTTTACAAGTTATTTATTTCTATAAATTCGCCTTTGTGAATATAAAAACTGATGCTTTATATAAAATCGAACACTGATTATTTGAAAATGGAAATTGTAAGCTTCGTAAAATAGCAGTTAATACTTTAAAACATATGGGAAAGGAGATATTTTTACCGCTTACACCCCCCCCCGAAATACATCCCAGTGCGATGTTTCTTTTTTTTTTTCCGGAGGGAGGGGATCGCGGGTGCGGCATTTCTGATAATTTTCTAGTTAATTAAGCTCATTTTCGTGGGTGCGATGGGTGCAGCGTTTCTGCCATAAATTAAGGTATATGGACATACATGTTACTTGAGAGAAAAAAAGGAATTATTTTGTCTGTATTAATTGCTTGTACATACATGTGCCAGAAATTGTGGGCTTTTCAATTTTGGAAAATTGGCACATTTACACTTAAAGCAACAACCTGCCAACTTTACAATAAGAAAATCTAAAGTTTGGTAATAAGGGGCTGTCCATAAATGATGTCACGCTTTTTAAAAAATATTCTTTGCCTCCTGCTCACACTTCACCATACCACCCTTGGCACATGTCATGCTGTATTACATATACATATACTTACAGTTTAAAAACAAAGCACTATGCTAGAAATCAAATTTAATTTTCTGATTTTAAATGTTTTTATTTTAATGTAAATGTATGTCACACATCTTGTCCCCCCCTCCCCCCTCGTCACAATTTCACAGCCCTCCTTTCCTCCAAGCGTGACATCATTTGTGGATAGACCCTACTTAAGAAAATTTTGGGGTCCTTAAAAAGTGCTTATTTTTTTTGCTCTGAAAAGAGTCTGAACCATGCATAACAATAAATTATTTCCTACTGTAAATAGCGCTTTATGGTGTTTTATAAATGCTGCAAGTAATTAATATACACCACTTGGTTATTGTTTATTTTTTCAGATTTTCAAAACACATTCATCTAAACTTTTAGCTGGCTGCACGGAAAGATCACGGCAGTTCTGGAAGTGTGGGGTAACACCCCCCCCCTCCCCTTTCCTGCCTGTTGATGTACTAAAAAGAATAGGAAAAAATTGATTCATTGACAGGGTATCCAACCGTGATAAATGTACCTGAATATTTCTCACGGCGGGAAAGTCAGGAAATACTACTTGAAAATATCGAAAATTCCGGTCAGCATCGGAGCCAAATTGATGACAGCTCTGATATAGAACAATTTTAGGCGGAGAATGCAGGGTGTCTACTGCTCCGGAAAGTCTGGAAATTGGAAAATGGGTCCAGAAAGTCTGGAAAAAACCGGGAAATTGGATAATGGTCCGGAAAATTCACCAATAGAATCAATTTTTTTTTTTACCCTTTCTCTCTAATTGTCAGACTCTTAACCGAAAGCAACTGCAACGCATTTTTCCGACCGCGAAAGCATCAAGCGATGTGTTAGTATAAGGAGGGGAAAATGGGGCTCATCAATTGTGACGAGAGAGTAAAAGACAAATTAGCTTACTTGGTAACTTATGGCTTAGGACCATATTTCCACAAACAGTTAGATAATTCTATCGGAAAATGCGACTACTTCTGTTTCTCAACTGATGAAAGCTTAAACCTGTATACTTCAGTTAAAATTGATTTCAAGAAGTTGTACAAAATATGCAAATATAAAGACAAGGGAGGGAGCACTGTGCAATTTCCCAAAGTAAAATGCATTGGTCAGGAATTTTTTTCCCTGGACCTCCCAAAAGTCAGGAAATCGACTTTCAGAAATTTGGTAGACACCCTGGAATGGGATGGGAACTGTCATTACAAAATTTGTGTCTGTTTTGCGGCCGCTCCACAAAAATGAAATCGTCGACGATTGCGAGAATGCAAGCCTTTTGTCGACTGCACCCGCCCCTGGGATGTTCATTTTCACTGTAACTAAGCGCTCAGCAAAAGCCCAATCGACATTGCGAAAATGCACGGTGGGGAGGGCCATTGAAACTATTTTGAATTCATCGATTGGAAAATAAAAATTTGTGCAAGTGGGAAATTCTTTACGATTTCAGGAGTTCTTTTATAATTATGTAATTATGAATATTACTCAACAATAATTATTTAGACTTCTTGCCTCTTTAGGAAATCCGTTGTCGCCACGCATGATAAGAGATGCCATCGTTGTTCCCTCCCCCCCTCCCTTTTTTTTTTTTTTTTTTTTTTTTTTTACTATGTTGTGCACTTGCAAATTTTTTTCCCCTCGGACACGTCTTAGCTAAACTGGCATTCCTATAACAGGTTATTTCCAAATATTATGCATATACAGTGCTGCAACTAGAGATCACGCCGCCCGGGACAAACCTTTGTTTTGGCACTCCCTTTCTTCCATTTCCATTTTCACGTAACAGCACTATGCTTAGGGCAAGTGTCCCGTTTCCTCCTATAGTTGCAGACTAGCATACTATATAGAGAGAAAAATTGCAGATGATGCCGAATGCGATAAAATTGGAATCTAAAACAATGTTTTCGGTCATTTCAGGGTCCGAAAATTTGCGTGATTATGAAAAATTTGTTGCAAAACTGAATTCCCGTTACTTTAGGTTTGCGAAATTATTATTTTTTTTTTTTTTATATTTGCTGTTGTTGTTATTGAAATAAAGCATAATGGCAGCCGTACACAACTTCAAAAGTGTAGATTTCATTAAGTGAAAAAATTTGGTAGTTTAAAATACAAATCCCACCACTCTTTTAAATTTATATATTTTGAAGTATTTTTAATAAAATTACGACCCATGTTTTGTTTTAAAAAATAATCTCTTAAAATTTACTGTAAATGAAAGTACCATAAAATTGCACCTGAAAAGGATTTAAAAAAAAAAAAAAAAAAAAAAAAAAAGCCAAGTTTCATTTACAAATGTTTTTTAGTTTTTGTTTGTTGAAACAAAGAATAATGACGGTCTTGCACAATATTCGTAAAAGTGTAAATCATATTAGTGAAAAAAAATTTGGTATTTTAAGATACAAATCCCCATCACACTTGAATTTTTCACACATGAGGAAAGAAGTAAAATCATTAAGACAATTTGAATATACTTGTTCATACTTTACTAACTTTACACTTTCGTTGTAAAGTTGATGTTTTTTTTTAACCAATTTTTACAGTTTTATGCGAAACTTCCATTTTTTATGCTTTTTAATGATTTTTTTACTTTAATAAAGTAGGCCCCATATTTTATTGTAAAATTATTACCTCTTAAAATTTATTATTAATACTAGCTGCGTACCCGTTCTCCACACAGTAGGGAACAAAACTTTTTCTTACATGTATAGTTCGAATTGATTCCAGAGATTTGGAATCTAAAAATGAGCAAAATGATTTGACTCTTCGCGTAAAGTTACTTATTACTTATTCGTAAAGTTAGTATACGTACTGACCAGTGACCATTGTTAATATTATGACGCAAAAAACTATGTCGGTGTCATTCACGATCAGAAAAGAAAAGCGTGACGGTTTGCAGTGAAAATTCCTAATTTTGAAAGTGTCTCATTTCTGCATCATACTCTTTTTTTAGATTTAAGTTATGCCATTAATACCTTAGATACTACATGTGTGATGTGGAGAACCGTTTTATTTTAAAATTAAATAGTTGTGTACCCGCTCTTCGCAAGGCAACAGGAGAACATTTTCCTAAAATGTGTTCATAACTACTTGCGACAAAACAGAATCTCCAAGAAAAAAGAAAGTTCTATTACAGTCTTTTCTCTTGAAACTACCGCGGAATATATTAACGCGACGTAAAATTACTTAATGTTTTGTTAGCTGTGATGTAATAAGGCTGTTGAAAAATTAATAGAAGACTTAGTTTCACTAAATATTTATTAATGCGGTATATTGTGCTTTGATCAATATTGCCTTATCATATCTACTTACTATTACTTATACTATCTTTTACTGATACCAATACAATATACTGTCGTTTTGCAACCGTTAATGCTTAAGAAACGGTTTTGATATTTCCCACGAATGTAGGCCTATACTCTTTGGCGATTCTTTGCAATTTACGCATTAGTATAAACGATAATCATATTTCAGTTTATGGTTGCCACTAAATCAGCTCTCCATAAATTTTTACGCATAGTTCTTGTCAGATTGGTGTATTTCGCACCAGGGCCCTATTATCGCACGTGCAAATCGGGACTTTGCCCAGGGTCCCCCGGCTCGAAATGGCCCCCAAATTCAAATGTTGTTCTTTTTTTATAAAAAAAAATTATGAAAAATAAAACAAATTTTATAGACGGGGGGCCCCCTGTTGGTCATAATCGGGCCCTGTTTAACACCGCAATATATTTCCTGCTATTCGAAAATGTGACCGGTTTAAAATCTCAATTGAAAATAATGCTGGATAATTCACTTGTGAAAAAACAGCATTCAATTATTTTTCTGGCAACGTAAAGTAAAATATAGAATTATTTCACATGCGCGGCATATGTTTTGCTTGTGAGTCCGTTATTCTGATTGAGTTTCGAAAGGGGTTTTAAATGTTGGAGCTAAATAATTTTTATTAAACTAAATATATTTAACTGAATTCAAATTTAAGATGCTAAAAATTTATTTTGCCCAATTGTTTTCCCCTGGCCTTGCATCAGCCATCTATTTCATAAAGTTTTTTTCATGTGCCAATTAGGCTTAAGTTTTGTTTATGTTATTCACCCATGGGTTAAACCTATCTTAATTGTATGAAAGTTCAACTAAAAGTAATTAATATCAGTTTAAAAATAAAATTCAAATGGTTTTAAACTTCTTCATAACCCTAAATAGTAGTATCTCTAATAAGTTAAAAATGTAAACAAAATAAAACCCCTACTTATTGAAAAAAAAAAAAATTAATTAATTAAATAAAATTGAAATAATATACTTTTTATTCATTGAAGACCCAAGACAACTTCAAAGTAAAGTTTAAAAACCTAAGCTCAAGATTTAATAAAGTTGTTGTGTTTAGTTGTTGACTACTGCTGCTGGATGGAAATAGCCTCTGAACTATGGCCCAGTAGTTTAATGATGTCATGCTTCCTGAAAAATAAGGGTCTTCCTTTTGACAAATAGATGCTTAGGTTCTCTAAAGAATCATGGGGGTAAGAGAATTAGTTCTGGTTAGGCTAGGACTTTTAACTAATGTTTAAACCATGGGTGAAGAGTGAAAAGCCTGAAGTGAAAGGCAATTTTCTGAGGTTGTTTTCAATATGCAAATTTATTGAACCTTTATTTTGTGCAAATGTTGCATACTTTTTTTTCCTTTAACTGTAAAATTAACCTGTTTTTTATAGTATATAAAGTGTCTGCTTTATGAGAAAACACACAAGCCAGGCTGCTGATACAGCTAGACGGTTGCCCTAGTCATGGGAAGGGCATGATGTATTTCTGCCAGATACTTTATAAAAGGCTTGCATTGGAACTGGAAATTTTTCCATTTAAATTTATTGCAGATGGCCTGGTTTATCTTAAAATCTGAAATTGTTTTTAAATTTTTTTGTTTTGTAAGTGTTCTTTTGTGCAATGTTTAAATAAATTTAAGTAGAGAAAATATAAAAATTGTCGTCAATTTTTTAAGCCTTCACCTCTAGTGGTGCAACTGAAACTGTGGGTCATTTTTATGACATACTTGGCATTTCATCCACGGACCCAACATTAAACTCATGACGTCAAAGTGGCGCATATCTCACATGTTAAAACTCGGTTATTTTTAAATAATTTTTTTTTTTTTTTTTCAACTGGCAATTTTAATCATTGTTACTGTCTCCAAGACAACCAAACCACAAGATATCATACCGAAATTTTTAAGCTGCTACGATTGAAATGAAAATCTTTCTTTACTTAAAAATTCGTAAAAAATCTTCCAATTTATATTTTCCTCTGGTTTTTCTTTTAAAAGAGGGCGAAATGTATGCTTGCTCCGTCATTTGACAAAATATAAAAGTTATGATGGATAGAATTCAAGATGCAGCAGTTTTTAAAATATTTTACGAAAGTCGGCGTCAAATTTAATTTTATTTGAAAAATTCCCAAAAATCTGAAAATTATGTTGCACAGTCCGAACAAACAATTTAAAAAAAAAAAATTCTCCTCTATCCGATGATGTAAATTTCGTTTTCTTGCAAGTGTAATTACCGGCGTTATTATGTATTAAGCGAGAAAAATCGGACAAAACATAAAATAAAACATTTCCTAATTCGAATTTCGAAAAAATCGCTCCGAGGCGTGTTAGGATCTGTCCTAGTGAAGCCGTATGCAAAATTCGGTAGGTCTGCGACCCCCCGTCTCGGCGCAATGCAATCGAGAGACGCGCGCAAGAAGATCGGTGGTCACAAACCTACCTACATACATAGCTACATACAATGTTTACTCTCGGATTTTATTATGTAAGATGATTTTTCTGCAGTTTTGTTTATTTTAAGATTACTGAATTGCCACCCTCATCTCTTATTTAAATTTGAAATAAAAATAAAATTGATTCTTAATTCAAATTTCAGGTGTAATTTTAGAGTACTTTTTATGTATTACATAATTGCTGTTCAACCCCTTCCCTAATGTGTTTAAAATCATATAAATTTTGTGTCCAGTGTCTTTTTTTTTTTGTTTAGACAACACACTCTTAATATATATTTCTTAAATTTTAATATTTTACACTATTTAAACTATGCAAATAGACTTAAAAGACTTGTGTTTATTTCATGGGGAAACATTAAAATACTGTTCGTATGCTATTTATAAAATTCATTTAAAATGTCATTTACATGTTATTTAGCAGAAATCATCAAAAATGATGTCTGCCAAAAAGTTGTATATTATACTGACAATAGTTCAATTTGTAAATTGCGTGTTGTTACACCTTGGGAATTTTCAAAAGTTGGCAATTGTATATCTTCAGAAAAGTATATCAGTTACCCGCTTTCCCTACTCTCTCACACACACATAAAAAGTTTAAGTTGTTGGAAACACGGGTAATTTTTTTTCTTCCTTCATTCCCTTTTAAATTCAGTGTTTTGCTTATTTTCTACATTTTCTTTTTTAAAAACAATTACTTGGATTCTATTTAAAAATTATAATTATCACTGATGTTTTACAGCTAATAACTTCAATATTTTTGCATCCTTTTGGTAAATAAATATTTACCCTTAAGTATTTTTATATTTATATCACTAAAATCACTTATCTACACAAACGCATATTTTGAATTAATATAAATTTCATGATTTTTTAATGCATCTGAAAGTTTGTATGCAAACTGAAAAGCTATCACATCACACTGATTCTGTGATTTTGAAAGGAATACAGATTTGGATTAGACTGATTTTACATGGCTAAATAGAGAAAAAAAGAAAAATGGTTGATTTTATTTTAAATTCTTCTTTTTTTTTAATGCAGTTTTTAATGTTTGAATGTAAATTAAAATAGGACATTTTTGGTAATTCAACTCAAAAGCTTGAGTACTCAAAGTGTTATTACAGTGTGTACATTGCAATTGAAGTAAAGGAATTTTATTTTAAATAACTGATTTAAAATAAATTTTAAATCGGTTATTTAAAATATTTTTTAATTTTACTATTGTTGGCGATTAATTACTTTTTAAAGTATTACATACTATCATAATCTTTAGGTAATACTTTATATTGTTTTCTTTTATTGAGTAACTCACGCAACTTAATGCTACTATACAAAAATATTTACTAATATGTATTAATAGTGTTAAATTTAAAAGTATAACTTTCCTTCATTCTATCGGCATGATGCTGGGTTATAGAAAATGTTTTAAATCTCAACATTTTCCTCAACCCATATGAAAATTTCCCCAAAATTTCATGATGTGTTATAGACTTGCAAAAGTTCTGTATTACCATAAATGTAAAAAGATCTGCAATGTACAAGCTACATGCATGTTTACTAAATAGTAATTGGTACAAGTTAACAGAAAACAAATGGCTGATCGGCAGGGACGTACCCAGAAAAAAATTTCGGAGGGGGTCCAAACGGTGAAAAAGGCAGAATTTTTCACAAAAAGACGTCATCATTCTTATTTTGTTAACAAAAAATCGCTTTAAAAATGGTAAGGGGAAAGAAAACTCGAAGAATTTTGTAATTCATTGTTAAAATTGAAATCAGTTGTACATTTTTCTGCAAAATTTCCCCCGATCCTAGATCACCGGATCGCAAATATTCTGCATCCCGGGCACAATGTATTTTTGATATTAGGATTTTGTATTTACTATGGTCAAGAAATCAAGTTTACTTTATGTGGTAGACACCCTGTTTTAGGAATTCTTGCACTACAAAATTAGCTCTAGTTTCTGTTCTAACTATAGTACAGACTTAATTTAAGTGTCTATAGAAAGTACACAATTTGCCCTTTCATATGATATGCTACATGAATAAATCATTAAAAATTTAAATTTTGAGGTCATTTTAAATTATAAAATTTTAAAATATATGTTATTCCTCTACTTATTGTTGGCAATACCTAAAAATTTCAACCTGGGACCACCATGGGTTTTGGGGGTAATAAATTTAAGAAATTTTCTTTTACCTCGTATTTTATTATAGCACCAAACGAAAATTTCTATATTTTGAATTATTCTTTTACTTTAAAGAAATGTTTTGAGTGTGCAAAGAATTTTTATAATATATTTCGCAACACTTGTTGAAAGTGTTTTAAAAGAGAGTAGAAGAAATCCTTCACTCCCCTCAAACCACAAAAATATTAATTTTATAATTTTTCTACTAAAAACAATTTGCAGTCTTAAGTTTTGAGATTGAACATTATCAAAACAAAAAATTTTGATGTTTTACAATACTTTTATTGGGAGTACTTCAAAAGGAACCTAGGGATGGCATTTGACCCACCTCCAATAAAAATAGAAATTTACAGAATTTTTTCAAATTTCAAGAATATTTAAGATCAAATTTGTTTTGTTGTTTCCTAGTTAAGCATTTTGCAGTTTTTATGAATGTTTATGTGTAACAAAGGGTGATAGGGAAATAGCATTTAAGAAAAAAAATAAAGTGCATTAACTAGATAAGCATTATAAGATGACTACTATCAGGTTGTAATGAAAGTTTTCTGCCATATCTGCCTGAAAAACTAACTTCTAACTCCTTAGATAACTGTTTTTGAACTTTCGGTACCAAACCTGCACAGTATCACATGATACAACAATAGTACTTAAAGCTGTACTCATAATTTGTTGATATTATGTAGCTGACTTTTTGCAACACAAGTGGAAGTAAATGATGGTTCTAATCCTCTAGAGTGATAGTTCCATTTGAGACACCTTATACTTAATGATTACTATATTTTTTTACAGATTTCACAACACAGTGTTATAAAGTAAGCCTCTTTCTTTCAAATGCCAAAAATCGTTTGACAAAATATGAGTAAATACGCCAACGCGAACTGTGTGCTGACGATGTTTGCGATAGCGGGAAACTTTCGTTACAACCTAATATTTTTAATAGCTTTTCTCCTACACAGGTTATTTTCTTTTTTGGATTCTCTCTTTCTATTTCCATTGCTATAGACAGTCTTGAGTTATACTGTGGTGCTCTTAATATCAGCCTTTCATTAAAATAAATTGCTACTTACAACCTCAAAAATAAGTTCAATTATTTAGCTACCTTAAGAAAAGTTTCCAAGCTACCTAAGAAAAGTTTCCAATATAAGTAAAATTTATTTGAAAATATGGTTTCCCATATTTTCAAATAAATTTTACTTATAACACGTACCTTAAAAAACCTTACCTTATGTACCTTAAAAAAATCCTCCTAAATTTTTCGGCAGCAAACTTATCAATTATAATTTCAAAATCTATTTTATTTAACTCGTCATTTTCGATGTTCAAAATTCCAAACGAAGATAAATGTTCTTGCGAAAGAGAATTTCGAAAGTAATTTTTTATGCGTTTTAGCACCGAAAATGATCGTTCTCCTGAAGCATTGCTAATAGGTATTGTTAGGAATATTCTTAACAAAACCTCCGCATTAGGAAATGTCGACTGTAGGCCAAAATCAATAATTAATTTTAACATATCATTTGGCCCTGACACTTTTTCTTCTTTACAAAAATGTAAAAACTGAATGAATTCCTGTTTTAGTACATCACAGTCAATATCATTTTTGAAAGTTTGTGACAATCTTTTAATGCATTCTTCAATATCATTATGTTCTAAATTTATTTCAAAAAATAGTTTAAATGTCTCTAATATGTCATTGTATACTTCTCTTTTGACATTCATCTCACTAATTAAAGTGTCACAAATAACATAAAAAACATTGTATTGAAAATGTTCTTTTGTATTCAACGTGATTTAATTTTCTATATTTTCATCAAAGTATTTATTTGCATTCCTTTTTCGTGTTCTTCTAATTTTATATTCATTTTGGCTCTCTTCTGAGTGCACAAATGATTGCGCTTTTTCTTCTATAGATTCATAATTATTCCTCAGATCTTCTATGAACTCTTGGCATGATTTTAGTAGACTGTGGGCTTTCATAATACTTAAGTTTACATTTTGCAAGCCTAAGCATGTGCAATTAATCCTGTTTAAAATAGGATGCCATATTGCTGTTAGAATTTTCGTTTCAAATTGACAAAGTTTGTCTTTTAATGCACTGGCCTCAATTTTACAAATAATTTTTTGAGTTTCATCTTCACTTATTCTGTTAAGAGCTTCATATATATTTTGATAGTTTGAAACGATTCCATTTATTGCTTCTGCTCTTGAAGACCATCTGGTATCGCATATTCTTTTTAAATGCTTTGATTTTTCTGAACTATCGACAGGCTTTGTTAATATATTCCACCTCTGGTTAGATGAAGAAAAAAATACATATAAATTTTGTACAAAACTGAAATATTGAATGGTTTCTGAGCATGATTCAGCAGCTGCATTTCCCAAAAGATTCAAAGTATGATTCGCGCAAGGTATAAATGTTGCGGATGGGGAATAGCACTTAATTTTAGCCTGAAGGCCGTTGTACTTACCCGACATATTGGCAGCGTTATCGTAGGATTGTCCTCTACAGTTTTTTATATCAATTTTTAGTTCACTCAGTTTTTTTACAACAGCATTTTCTAAAGTTTCAGCATACTGTGATTCAATGGGAATAAATCCGAAAAAGCTCTCTTTAATGTTTCCCTTTTTTGTAACATATCTTATGATAAAACTTAGCTGGTCTACGTGACTTATGTTGGGAGTAGAATCTAAAATGAGAGAAAAATATACAGATTCTTGTACATTTTTTACAAGTTCATCTATTAAATAAGATGCCATCAACCTCAAAAATTCTTCAAATATTCCATGGGACAAATAATATGTTTTGCCACTGCCAATATTCTTATATTTATCCATGTGAGCTTTTAGAAATTCGTCATACTCAGCAAGATACTCCAAACAACTTAAATAGTTTCCTTTATTGGTAGAAATTTCACTTTCATCGTGACCTCTGAATGCAAGTCCTAATCTTGAAAGCAGTTTCACTGTGGACACAATCCTTTTTAAAACTTGACGCCAATATTTTTTTTCAAGATTCAGCTGCTTTCAAGAAGCTTGGAAGAGTCAACTCTTCCTAATTCATACTGCGCTTAGAAAATGCACACATTGCTGCAATACGGTCTTTGGAGGATTCGTGTTATGAAAGACTTGTAGTAACATTTTTCCAGTCAGAAAATCCACTAATAAATCGGTTTTGCTTATTATTTACAAATAACTTACAAATGTAATATACGCTTTTACTAGTTTCACTGTACACTAACCATTCTCTTTTCTCTTTTTCACCATTTTGCTTGCGTCGATAAAAATGCTGTTCTTGCAAACTTCTATTATATGTCTTTCCTCGATCTATATATGTAGATGTTAATGTCTTAATATTTCCTATATTATTAGGTTTGTTTATTAAATAATGATATCTAAGATCATCAGTAATGTCTGGCCAAATTGCAATATGAATCGGAATTTCATTCTTTGAACTACTTAAATTTTGATTTTCCACTTTTCTATTTAGAGAGTCACTGTCAGATATTTTGGGACTAACATTCTTTGCGATATCAACCGGAATTTCCGCTATATGGCCTAGAGGCTGGGCTGCAGGGAAGAAACAGAATGAACTGTTCAAGGGATATGAAATCTGATTCCTTCTTATCAAGTTTGTACCTCGCGACGTATTGCTTCACTTTTGCGCTTATTTAGTTTTTCCGAGAAGAATTTTCAGGCGGTTGAGCTTCCCCCCTCCCCGAGAAACAAGCGCCGAACGAAGATTTTAAAAGGGAAATTTGCTTTGAAATTTTTTGTGAAGTATATTTTACTTTTCTGACATTACATAAATTAACGATAAAAATTGGTAAACGAGTCGAAAAGCGCAGGGCCTAAGGCGTACGCCTATTACGCTTTATGGGAAATCCGCCACTGCTTAGTAAGTACACCCATCTTGCTCCTCTTCCTATGTACAAGACATTTGACAGACATAATGTAGGATATTTTTAAAATACCCCCTTACAAGCTAAATTATTACTTTTTTCCCAATACAAAGTTGAAAAGGACACCCCCTTTAAATGGTTTCATCGTTTATTATGTATGTAAAATGAGTCCCACAGCAGCACTTATCCTTCTTCCAAAACTGAATATGTTCAGTGTCTTTTCCTTTTTCTCGTTTATATATCAATATATTCTTTTTACTCTCATACTCCCTTAATAAATTCATTCAGACACCGTATTCTTGTTATAAAAATAAGCGTGAATTTGAAAAACACATTACTTAAGAGGTTTTGTCCAACGGTTTGTCTTGAAAGGGACAAACCGTTTACATCTGGACAGGGATAAGGTGACAGCTTATAATAATTAAGACTACTCTAACAAATGGGACTGCACGATCATAGTAGGGCATAGTAAGACATAGTAGGGCACGAAGTAAAGACCACACGTGCTGTTCCTGGAAAAGTATCATTTCGCATGATAATAGAAGTGTTTCGCGTTACACGTTAGAACTCCAGAGAAAGTCCTCCTACTAAGGCACTCTCATCCCTGGCAGATCGACCTAGTGTAGCGTTGCCATAATCACATCGCACACAACCATTCTAAAGATTTGAGCTTAGTTTCTGGAATTTTGGGGGAATAGACTAATTGATGAAGTCCAAACAGGAATAAAGAAATCCGATTCTTTTATTCTGTATTCTCTAATTGTAAATTATGTCTAAAATATAAACATAAATTTATGTTTAAAATAAAATTATTTTTAAATGTTTTCACCCCTTTTATATCTAATTTATGTCTACAAACGAGTATTAAAAAAATAATTTTTATATTTATAGATTAGTACATCTAAAAAAAAAAAGCTTTTACCTTATGAACTTAATCATTTTTGTACTATGTTTCACTTTTCAGGATTAACACTACTAACTAAACATCAGCATACCTGTAAGTATAACCCAACAAATGCTATTTCATATTGGTTAATTTTCAGTGTTACTTGATTATGTTGAATCCCTTTTTGTGGACCACTGGTATCTGGCTTGTTTCAGTCATAAAAATTTTGTGTACTTAATTAAGGGACTTTTAAGGGTCAGAACAGGGGAAACTTAATCAGAAACATGACTTTTACATTCACAAAGTTTAGAAGAATTTTTTACTTGGATTAAATGAAGAACCAAAACTTTCATATTCCTGCATAAACATATTTATGAATATTTAAATATGTTAATAAATTTCCAGCTTGAAACTGCAAAGCTGTAAGCAGTTTAATAGTGAAAGTAAACATTACTGTTTAGTCTAATTATTGTGTTCATTCAAAAACTAGCAATAAGTCCTGAGTAATTAGGTATGAATTAAAAAATATATAAAAATACATATCAATCTATATATTTTAAGTAGAATATAAAAAAAAAATTAGAAGGGAATAAGAAAATCATTATTTTAAGTAGTTAAAATACAAAAAATGTTACTGAGTTAAAAATAAATTCCACTTTATATTGAAAATGTATATGCTCTAAGCTTCTGCCCTATGTTTTTTATTAATGTTTAGCATTTTCATCTGTGACTATAAAATACATGCTGTAATTATAAGATAGTTATCACAAGTATATTGAGATAAATCAAAAAATTAAGTTAGTCATCATTTACATTTTTTTTCATTCAATTTATATTATAGAATGATATGCTTTTAATTAACTATATATGTCAGTCCATTGCAACTCAAAATTTGCTTATGAATTTTAACCCACTTCCTATCATCCCATCAAGTTGAACATTTGCACACACATGTAATAGTCGCACCTAGACTTTCACCATGAAAAATTGACAAAAAATGTGCATCTATATTTAACTTTTGACAAATTTTTTAATCAGAAGCCGTAGAATCAAGCCGTTCAATCTTTTCTCTTTTAAAATGTGGAAAATATTCTTATCAACCTTTGGTTGTAAGAGGGAAAAGTCTTTAAAGCAGCTGTGTTTGAATGTCCTGCTGCAATACCAGTGACTGTGTCGCAATATGATTTATTCCGAGTAGAAAATAGGCATAGGAACTATCCGCACTTGCATTTTTTTAGGCGAATATAGGGAACAAATTAAAACAACACTAAAAAAATCTAGGAACTTTCCTTGGAAATAATGGATAGTTGAAGTGCCCTAGAATTCCAAGGAACGTTACATGAAAATACCAGGAACTTCACTGATGCTGAATAACTCAGGAAGGCTCCACTGAATTGCACATTATTCAGTTCTTGGTACAATCATATAACTTTCCTAGAAATTTAGGGTGCCTCAGCTGCCTATTATTTTCAAGGAACATTCCTGCATTTTTCTACAGTTCTGGTCATTTTTAAGTGAAATGCGAGTTTTTTAAGCGAATTGTGAGAGCAATATTCAAGGGACGGGTTAAAGGAAAAATGTGAACTTTTCAGATGGAAATATTCACTTTCTGCATAGTATTTGCGAGTCTCTTTTCCCATTATTTCCAAAGAACGTTTCTGAAATTTTTACACTGAAATAAGGAATTAAAGCACTAATTACTGATAAACTGAAAGTATTAGTTATTAAAATATTATATTGTATTGTGTGTATTAAGACAAATCTGCGAGAGGGGTATCTGTCTAGCATGGGGGTGTCTTGGTCGGAGGATTTTCTGAGGAGTTCTATTGCGCATTCCTGTTACATTTGGAGAAAAACAACCACAACCCAGACCATTATATTGAAAGCTGCATGACGGGGCCCAAACCCGGGACCTTCACACTTTGGCCATCTACCATTCGAAGTGCCTTATTCACTTGCCCATGGTGGGGCTACTAAAGTATTAATTTAGGTTATGATCCAAATCTGTGAAGAGGGAAAGAAACAAAGGGCTCCAAAAGGAAAAATTGCTCAGGAGCGCTTTCTGCACTAGTAGCAATACTGGAACTATGAACACATTTTGTGTCTTTTGAACAGAACTTTATCCTAACTAATATAAATGCGAAATTGAGTTTGTTTGTTTGTTTATGACGCTTTCACGCCTAAACCGCTGAATTGATTAGGATGAATTTAGGTTTAGATATGGATGGGACCCTGGAGAAGGTTATAGGCTACTTAGAATTTTAATTACTTTTTTAATTATTAATTAAAAACTGTTTTTACATTGCCATGCTTGGCGAGTTTCGCCTGTATCAAATGATTCATGTTTTGAGCTAACAAGAATGCTATTACTTCAATAAAGAAGCGCGTGCATCTGAAAAACATTAAATACCACGGAAATTATGCCAAATCTATCTATCTATAATAATAAAAATGAATGTTCTCCAGACAAATCTACAGAAAGAAGAGCTTTGAAAATTTGAGCACAGACACCTATGACTTCGGTAAAGTGCACCTGAGGCTCAGAATTTTGAAATTTTAAATACTTTTCTAATTATTAATTAAAAACCGTTTTATCGCCCGCACAAAATGATTTATGCTTTTGAAATAAAGCAGAAATTCTATTTGCAGATAAACATGCATTTGAAAAACATAAAATGGTATGGAAATTATGTTGATTTTACGCCAAATTAAAAGGCATTAGAAAGAAAAGTACAAATGTGTTTCTTAAAGTTCATAAATTTCCAAATCCTACCAATAATATAAAAAATGTGTATGTTTGTGTGTTAGATGTGTGTTGTGTGTTTAGATGTTTGTGTGTTAGATGTTTGGTGTTTAGATGTTTGTTGTGTGTTTAGATGTTTTTGACTGAAACACACACAAATGCCTGAACAGATTGGGGAAAATTCGTAATGAAGATAGCTTATGCCCTGGATTAACATAGAGGCAACCTTTCAAGCATATAGCATAAATAATTCTTTTACAATGAATGACACTCAAAATAATTCTAATGTATTGCGCTCAATGGAAATTTTATGGCTACTAAACCGATTCTTAAACTTAGTTACACTGTTCCTCAGTATTATTGTTTGTTTGTTTGTGGATTAAGGCCGATTGACTGCACTAGGGTCCTAGGCCTATATGGGGAATTCCTCTGTAGGGAACTTTCTAAGGGATGCTAGCCCGTACTTGCGCGAGATTTTAGAGAAAACCGCAAAAAACTGCGAGCGGCTAGGTCGGCAGGCACGACCAGGGTTTGAACCTGGCACCTCCAGCCTTCCAGTTTTGAGAGTACAACTTCTTGGACAGTGGTGGGACCCTGAGTGTTATAGGCTACCTTTTATGCATATATCACAAATAGTAGTTCTTTTACAGGGATACTCATAAGAACAACATTACGCTCTATGTGTATCTCTGTAAGTAATGAACCGATTCCAAAATGTTTTTCACTGACAGTAAACTACACTATTCTTGAATATTATAGGCTAAAATTCATGCATGTAGCACAAATAGTTCCTTTACAGGAACAATTAAAATATTTCTAATACATTACACTCTCTGGGTATCTCTGTAACTATAGAACCGATTCTAAATTTTTTTCGCTAATAGAAAGCTGCGCTATTCCTGATTAACATAGGATACTATAGGATACTACCTTCAGGAACGGCCTACCTATTTGGTTTAAAGCCTGTTTTAGTTCCTGAAGTGTCCTACTGGCCTGCTGAACCCTAGCTCTAGGCTCAGGTCCAGCAAGCAGCGGTTTCCCTCATTTTTATTTTATTTTTTTACAGCACAATTTTTGTATTACAATTGGTAAAATACATCAGTGTTATGCAATATAAAGGCAGTTAGTTTACAATGGTTTACAATTGCTCACAATATTGTTCTTAGTAACATTTGACCATAGATACATATATTTAACACGTTCTTTTTTTTTTCTTTTTACAATTTTGAAAGTTAAAAAAAATAAATAAATATCTAAAAGTAAACAATAGGCTTGAGAATGATAAACTTAAAAAGTAATTTTGAAAAATTTAAACATAAATAAATACAACTAATATTCAAAAATGTGCTTTAGAAAGAAAGTTTTTTTTTTTTTTAATTTTGAAAGCATACATATACATATAATAATATACTGAAAAATAAATTTTGGCTTCGATATGAGAAGTGTATTTTTTTAAATCTAACGAAATAAGAGCAGCAACAAAAATTCTATGTCAGGAAATAATGCTAATAAATTCATAATTAAAAAAATTGTTCTATTTAAGAGTTTTTACATGGTTTTTATCAACTGAAATTCTTGTATTTATTTAATCTGAATCGCTTACTGGTGTATGAGGTCTTATATCAATCGGATGAATATACTTGGGTTGATTATTTTGTAGTTCTTCGATCCCTTTTATTATTTTGTTGCATAAGTTTTTATTTTTTAATACATATGCAGCCCACTGCTCATTACTTTGTGAAGGTGATTTTAAAACTCTGTATTGCTTTAATAATTTACAATTAGTGAAATAATGTAATGAATTTCCTTGCATATTGCATTTACAATGATCGGAGGAGGCTCTGTTTATTTTTAAAAAATATTCTGGGAATGGTCCATGATTGGTAAAAAAAAGGTAAAGGTTCCTGTGTTCTAAAAGAAAATCTTCTGATGGTTTTTTAAAGTATTGGTAAGTATACCTGCCTGTAACTTCTGTGTCCCATGATATTTTCCATTTTTCTAATGATTAACATAGGCTAAAATTCATGCATATAGCATAAATATTGCTTTTACAAGAACACCAAAAACAGCTCACAAATACTATCGTAACTGTCTCTATTTGCCAAATGCCTGAAAAAAAATCTAAATTTAGTGTAACTCTGCATACTCTCTTATTTTAAATGAAGTATACTACCATGCATTATACTTCATATAAAATAAGTAAAAAGCAAATAATATTTAAATGCAGTTTCTTTTGTCGCAAACATATGTGTTATTCACACATGTTTCATTTCTTTTGGGACCTAACTCTAAAGCCGACGCGGACGAACTCGCGGGTAGCAACTAGTAGATAATATTTTTGTCTTTTGAACAGAACTTTATAGATATTTTTTTTCTTTTTGAGAACTGAATTTTGAGGCCCCTTAGACTTGTGAGGCCCAGGCGCATGCCTCATGTGCCTATTGGAAAATCCGCCACTGCTAATGTCATGATTGGACAGCAGAAAGGTGTGGCTGGTTTCATGACTAAAGAACAACCAAATTTAAGATGATCAAGCCTTGTAAGATTTATATCAAGCCATTATCTGTAGCAAAAGCTAATTCTGCTTATTCTGTGTATTTCTCAAAAAGAAAACTCCAGAAGGATGATGAAGATCTTGTGATAGGATCACAAACTAGTATATACTTAAAGGATGCTTGATGCTGAATTCTCTGCTGAAGAAAAATCAGAATTTTTTTTGTTACCGCTTGCAACTATATTTTGGACACGATGAATTTCTTCATCATGGTACTGTTGCTGATATAAAACTTCAGCATACTTCAAGTTATAACTCAATTTTATATTTTGTTGATTTATTTAATTTAGATTTGGACCAAGATAAGCTTAAGCAAGAGTTCGCCTTTTATCAGTGTGACAAATTTTCATTAGAAATAACCAATTGTGAAAGGTTAGATAGTGCATGGCACAAAATAAGTGAAATTAAAATTAACGGAGTATTAAAATACCCAACACTTCCAAAATTGATGTTAGCAATTCTTGTTGTGCCACATAGTAATGCACACACTGAGAGAATATTCTCAATGGTTAAGAAAAATCAAACTGAATTCAGGTCCAGCTTAGGAATACAAATTCTTGGGGCACTTTTAATTGAAAAATTATCTATTGACTGCTGCTATAATAAAACTTTTACTTCAGAGGAATTAAAAGCTGCAAAAAGTGCATGCTACATACAGTTAAATTCAAAATAATACTTCCACTTTTTACTTCCTTGTACGTAGTATAAGGAAGTAATGTGATCCCGAAAAATTTTGGGGGCCAAATTTCGACAAAAAAACCGATTTTGACTACCTCTAAATTTAATTTTAAGAACTTTTTCGATGCATCTCATCGTAGGCTAGCATGCACGATCCTATTAACGTGTCTGCAACTCATTTTGACCAGTGGCGAGTTTATTGTGGTCAGTTTTTCCATGCCGTCTGTACGTACGTACGTGCGTATGTATGTAACTCGCATATCTCAAAAACTATTGGTCGTAGAATGTTGAGATTTGATATTTAGGATTGTTCTATGATCTAGTTGTGCACCTCCCCTTTTGGTCGCAATCGAATGTATAGTTTATGTACAGGACCGCCCAAAAGATTCGAAATACATTACGCTCTATGGGCCGAAATTCATTAAACTCGCATATCTCAAAAACCATTAGGCGTAGAATGTCGAAACTTCATATTTTGGATAGTTGTAACATCTAGTTGTGCACCTCCCCTTTTGGTTCCATTCGATTGGATAGTTTATCTACAGGACCGCCCAAAACATTCGAAATACATCACGCTCAATGGGTCGAAATTCATTAAACTCGCATATCTCAAAAACTATTAGGCGTAGAATGTTGAAATTTTATATTTAGGATTGTTGTAATATCTAGTTGTGCACCTCCCCTTTCGGTTCCATTCGACTGGATAGTTTATCTACAGAACCGCCTAAAATATTCGAAATACATTACGCTCAATGGGCCGAAATTCATCAAAGCGTTTTTTAGAGCTATTGGGCTATTTCAAATGACTCAGAAGTGATATATGCTGTAAAGAGTTAGAAAATGAATTTCTCCATTAAAAAAAGTGTCTTTATCATTTACAGTTCTGCTACAGGAACACTCAAAAGATTTCCAATACATTACGGTCAATGGCAATTTTAGGGGATTCATCCATTTCAAGCACAATTCCGTCCTACCACATAAGTTATTTAATGGTCCGACCACGGTCACGTGCCTCCCTCAAGAACTATGCCAAAAGTCGCCAAGCTTGGCGACTTTTTTGTGTACGTGTGTGCATATTTAACTCTCAAATCTCAAAAACTATTATGAAATTTCATATATAAGATTGTTGTAACATCTAGGCGCGCATCTCGATTTTTGGTTAAAATCTACTGGAGAGTTTATTTACAGGACCACCGATAAGAATTTCAGTACTTTAATGTCTATGGACATCTTCAATATAATACAATTGTAGACAGTCATTGTTTGGTACATGCCCAAAATCTCGCCGTCTGTCCTCGACCTTGGCGAGTTTTGCCGAAATGTCGCCAAATTTGGTGATAGTCAGTCGTTTGGTCCATGCCCAAAGTATCGCCATTTGTCATCGTTCTTGGCGAGTTTTGGCGAAATATTGCCAAATTTGGCGATAATCTGTCATTGTTGGTCCATGCTTAAAATCTCACCAAATGTCGTCGACATTGACGAGTTTCGCCAAAATATCGCCAAATTTGGCGCCAAAAATTATTTCGTATTTTGTATAACTCTAAAACTTTAACCCGTAGAATTTTGAACGTTTGTATTTAGAACTATATTATAATATCTAACGGTTTTCAATATCTTTTTTGACAGCAATCGACTGGGAATTTATTTACAGGGTGAGCCAAATGACTTTAAATACATTGAGGTGTATGGATGCATTCAATTCATTGAAAGTCTGTGGTCAATGACTACTTTGGCTATCCCCAAAATCTCGCAAACTATCTCAAAGTTTGTCGGCTTTTGGTGAAATATCGCCAAATAAAGTGTCAGAAGAAAATCTTTCAAATTGAACTCAGCTTGGCGATATCGAAATATTTAGCTAGAAATCGCTAAACCTTACTATTATTGATATTTTATCTCTTTCAAACAAATATGTTTAGAGGAAGTGCGTAAAAAGCATTTTTGATTTAATAGACGTGCAAGGAAGTCATGTGTTGGACACATCAGATTTTTTATTAATTGTATATGCCGTATATGAAGTATGCACACAATCATATATTTAAGAAGTGTGAATTATTAATATTTGAATTTTTACCAAGCATTTAAGTTAATTCAGCATTTATACAGATTCAAGTTTCTTTCTTCTTTTCTCACGAATGTTGATTTAAGCAAAATATTCTACATTTTAAGAGAAAGTATAAATTGAGTTAAATTTTGCATTATATTTTTGATATACTAATTTCTTTACTTCTATTCATTTTATATTTAAACATTGTAAAATTTAAAAATGGTTAGAATGATTTTTCTAAATAAAATTTTTTGAATAAAATTTTTTTATGCAGCATTTTTAGTACTATCGTCTAGTTATTGTATGCGCATGGTCTTGGTTATGTTGACATATAAATGTCACATGTCGATTCGAATAACCTTTAAGGTATGCTAGAGATACTGAACTTCGTAGAGATACGACACGGTCTTAGTGCGCATGCTCAGAAAATCGTCCACGACAGAAAAATCATCCAAACTATGGCAACCCGTTTTCCCTCAGTTGGCCGTTACTCGCGAAGCAGGCGAGTTTTATTTTTCGCTGAGCATGCATAATATCGTACAATTATGGATGCAATGAGTACGGAGAAATAACTACAGTGCAGCAAATTAAAGTGCTGTCACATAACGATGTATTATTATTCCCCTTACATTTTGTCTGTTTGTTTGTTTTTGTTTATTAATTCATATTTGTAGTACATCATTCATAAAACCCTTACTTTATATGAATATTGGTATTGGTTGATTTTTAAATAATGGAAAACTGATTTTTTTTCTTCAAGCATGCTTCCTATAATGTTGTTGTAGAAGTAAATTGTGATTAAGTTCACATGAATAACTTGATTTGTCAGTTTTAAATGTATACAAATACATATATTTGTGCTGAACAATTCTACTTTTCTTTCCTTCTGAATGTTGTTAACCTTTTACAGATCACAATGAGATTTTGGCATATTTTATATCAGTTCTTTTGCATATTTTGTCTTCTAATGCGTTAGTTAAAGCACATTAGTTATTTAAATGGGGGAAATTTTAATACAATTTTCATTCTGTTTCCAATTGGGAGCATGGGTCATTTCTGATTACAATTTACATTGATTTCAAAAACACATAATACTGATGGATAGTTTAAATGATAGGTGAAATATTAAGAATTAACAGAAGATTTATTTTTAAATTTAATATTTGGTAAGTTTTAATGTTACTTCGTTAAAAAATCTAACTGGGTGAATTAACTGGGTTTTCCTTTTACGGCAGTCAGGAACGTGACTTCTTAAATTAAAAATAGTGTGAGATTAAAACTACCGTGTTTACTCGCGTAGTAGTCGCCCTCGCATTATAGTCGCACCATAGTTTTGAAGCAGAAAAAAATCGTCAAACTATTTTCCCTACATAAAAGTCGCAGCCACGTATTTGATCTTCATTTATGTCTGTAAAAATATTACTATAAAAAGAAAAATGCCTCTTTTTTGTGTGTAACTGACGAAAGGACTATTTAACATACAGCAGATAATCTGGAAGTATTTGGTAACTTAGTAATTTTAGTATAATACCAGTAATGTCTTAAGATTAGAGTGTAGAATATTGTGTAGTGTATTTCCACGCATAATAGTTTAATTTCTCCAAGAAAAATGGCAAAAAAGTGCGACTATTACGCGAGTAAACACGGCATGCCATAAAATTTACGTCATATCAAAGTAAATTCGCAAAGAAACGAGATTAAAGTAAACTATTTTCTTCTGCCGAAACATGGAGGATTTAAATATTTAAATTGTGCATTTACGCGGAAGAAACAAAGATGAAAGTAATAGGTATTATTAGTAGATTTGTTGCGATAATATGGGTTAAAGCACAATATGCCGTTAGAATATACAGAAAGGGGTACGTGCTCCCAATTTTGCGTCAAGATCTTTTTATTTTCAATATTTGCTTTGAAATTCAAAAGGAACCATCGATAGAAGAAAAGTCCCCCCAAATCTTTCCTGTGCCCCCCCCCCTCCAAAAAAAAAAAAAAAAAAACGTAAAAATCAGTCGCACTACACCAAAGGACTATTACAAGTACAAAAAGCAAAAATTGAAAAGTAAATAGTAAATATTCAATTACACCTCAATAACACGTACATTTTTGAACAGCTTAATAATTTCTGCATAGAGTGCTTAAAACAACTCATGCCAGTAAATATTTTTCAGAGACTGATATCTAGTGAGCTACGATTTCAGAAAAATATTGCTTTATCTAAATATTTATAACTGAAACTGAAACATTTTGACCCAAAGCGAAAAACTCGGATGAAACGCGCCGAGTAAAAGGTAGCCAACAGCAGTTTGGCGTCTGTATTCTTTTCGCCAAATGCAGTCCGGCGCAATCATGGAAAAAAGTACAAAATACAAAGCTTTTGAAGGATTTTTTAATTAATTTAAAGCATGATATGCGCACATATAACATAAATAAATATTAAAACAATATTATTGTAAAGTTCAAACAAGGAAAGTGTAAGATAAGACTTAAAATTCAAGCTTCCGATGACAGCTCGAAAGCGAAACTACGTAAATAATCGCTTCAAAATAGTAGTTAATTTCGGATTTCTAGTTAAAAAGTGATTTTTATGCATTAAGTAAGTATTTCAGATTAGGAAAATCGAAAAGAAAAACATAAGACTGATTATTTAATGCTTAGATACAGCAGTTTATCCGAAGTCACTCCGTTTCACAATGCTAACTCTACGGAAGATTTTCATCCATAGCCCGCAGCAGCTGATTCTCCGCTTCAGCCAATCAGAAATTATTTCACTCGTGTCGGGTCTCTGACGAAGTATAGGGTCTCTAAGGTATGCTACTGAGAGCTTCTGTGCAATGTTGGCAGGTCTGCAGAAATTACATGGTAAGAAAAACCAAACGCCTGGTAAAAGAAAAGGATATTCTTTCAACTGCAAATTTTAAAACCTGACACTCTTACCAGTGATAATTAATTTTAATGAAAGGTTAATAATAAGAGCACCACAGTATAACTCAGACTGTCTATAGCAATAGAAATGGGTAGCAATTTGGAAATAGAGGGAATTCATAAAATCAGTAATCTGTATAGGAAAAAAAAAAATTGTAGTGCAAGAGTTCCTAAAATTTGACGAATTTAACACATTTTAAAGTTAAATATTTCAAAAAATAATAATGACTAAAAATTTCACATTTATTCATTTCTCTATAGATGCAACGAATATACAAAATTTCATTGGATTCTGAGGGAGTCGGATTGTAGGCCTTGTTGATTTGACAGGGAATGACCCAAATGGAAGAAAAGCTCCCATTATCAGAAAATACATAAAAATGCAGATTTACAGTAAAATGAACAATATCTGAACTCAAAAATGACTATGTTTTGTTCTCTACAATAGGAACATTCCACAGTAGGTTGGTGTGAAAAACAATTTTTTTTTTAATTTGAAATGTCACCAAGTGCAATAGTTGTGATTTTGATAGTAAAATTAAACCCTGAAATTTGGATGAAATTGTTTAATATCTTAGGCCTCCTCAAGATCCATGAATTTTGGAAAATATAGGGGAAAATGCTTTAAAATCAACTGCTCTTTTCATTAAAAATTATAAAAATATGAAATATCACCAGGTTATTTATTTGCACTTCTGAGTATATAAACATTTGTAAAAAGCTAGCCGATGTAAGATTAATTCTTAGGTTTCCCCAAATTCCTTGAAGTGAGCATTTTTCACTGGAAAAGGTACGCAAAGATATGTAAATAGAGAAGATACTAGTCTTACCTTCTCATGTAAGGAGTAGGTTATTTTACTCGGAAATCAGACTTTTTTTTCAAAACATGGCATCATCTTCCTATCGACTGTTTTTGCTCTGATGAATCCATCTCTTGCATGGAGGCCACACACCTGAAGAGCAGATTCTGTCACAATCCTAATCATCCTCTCAACTGCTTGGGAATGGCAATGGCAGGGTATTTTTAGAAATTTATCGCAAGAGGTTGGATGTAGTAACACACTATTTGTGCATTTCTTTGTGGTGGGAGGCTCAGTCACAAAACATTCTTGCCAATGGATAAGGTCAATGTAGTCATAGCTTTTGAAATTAACCTTTGGAATCTGAAATCTTCTAATGCTCGTTATTTCTTCCAAACATTTTCTGGCCTTTATGATACGCTGAATGGCAAGCTGATGGACAGATATTCTGTAGTCAAATAACATTGCAGCAAGTACATTTTTGGCATGAACAAAATACGTGTCGTTTTCAACAACGTTTTTTATTATACCCTTTAAATTATCTGGGAGATACTGAGATATAAAAAGTATTGCAAATTCTTCAGGCCATCCTGAAAGGCACTGTTACACTTGATTCTGAACCATGTTCGCGCGTATACTTTCATTACAAATGTGGCTAATACAATAAGTTATGGTGTTGGATAAGATGTTCCAAAATACAAATGCAAAATGCAATTTGCGAACGATAGCCAGCGAGAATGAGAAAGTTTTCCAGGATCTCTATTTGCTAGATCTTGTAGGCAATAACCAGTGGAAACAGCCTTACAAATTTCCCACAAATAACGTTGATCAGTGCTAAGATCTTCAACGTCAATATCGGACTCAAATGAAAATTCAATTTCCTGGAACTTAATGATAGGAAGGTTAGTGCACATGGGCACCGGCAGAATATTTTCCAGGGCGGGGCAAGGACTACTTCAATGTATGATTATCATGTTGGAAAGAGCAAAAAAGCAAGGGAAAACACTCCATACAAAAATCCAGGGGGGCCATTGTCCCCCTTGCCCTATGCTGCCGGCTCCCATGTTAGTGCACGTCTTCAGGGACTTACCAATCAATCCACTGAATGCGATTGGTCTTAATGTTTTCCCGTCGTCTGCTTCTGTAAGGTGGCATAAAGGCAGTTTGTTAAAATGAAATTGACATATTTGTCCAATGCACGGGAGAGCTGAGCTTTTCTTCAAGGTGTCTAATTATACCTCCATTTACACTGGACCATATTACACTTTCTCATTTAGTAAGCTGAAGATAGCATCGAAAATGTCCTTTGAACTCTTGTTCTTCGGTGCAAAATGTCCCAAATAGACAGAACCGGGTTCTTCAACTAGTGTAATATGCTCCTCCCATACTTTTCTCTTATGCCACTTGCTATCATCCATTTTCGTAATTGTAAGAGTTTCATCCCTTCTTCCGTCAAAATAGAAAGCTATGATCTTGTGACCAGACAGTGGCGGATTAATGCAAGTTTGTCGGGGGGTGGGGGGGGCAGTTAATTAGAAGATTGACATATACATCAATTTTATGGAAGTAAAATAGGATCTTTTCCATTAATTTCTTTTTCCTCAGAAAAGGGGGCCGTCACCACCTTTAATCATTAATAATTTAAAGAAGAATGCAAGTTGAAAATCAGGACGATGTTTACAAAAAGTATATAAGAGGGTGAGATTTGTTAATATCAAGCTCTTGCTGGTAATGAAGTGGATGTAGAAGAGTTTGTTTATCCAATTTATCGGGCTATTTTTGGAGTAAAAATGGTAAACTTTAAGGGATTTGGGGAGGCCTAAGAATTAATTTTACATATGCTAGCTTTATGCAAATGTTTATATACTCAAAAGTGCAAAGAAATAACCTTGTGCCATTTCTTTTTTTTTTTTTCTTTAATGAAAAGAGAACTTGATTTTAAAGCATTTTTTTTGATAATTTCCAAAATTCGTGGATCTTGAGGAGGCCTTAGATATTAAACAATTTCATCCAAATTTCAGTGTTTAATTTTACTATCAAAATCGCAACTATTGCAAATGGTGACGTTCTGAATTTTTAAAAAAATTGCTTTTTGCACCAACCTATTCCACAGGGTGGCTACAGAACCTGGAAATCAGGGGAATTTATATTTCTGGAAAACTATGGGGATTCAGCAAAAATGACTCCTAAATCAGGGAAATTCAAAGTTGACTTCAGCATTTATCGACAACAGCATGTGCTGTAGAATCATTTTGGCTATTGCTAAACGATATATGAATACTTGTATAATTTTTATTTCAATTTTATTGCTTTATCAATATCAAAATAATCAAGCCCTTGAATTTTTTTAAACAATGCATAATAAATGTCAAAGTTTTCTAATTTATTTGAATTTATGTTTTTTGCTTTCATATTTTAATGCAGTAGACTTGATTAACCATGATGATCGGGAAATGTCTTGTCCTAGATAAGCAAATATCCTGGATAATGGAACTTTGAAATTGCAAAATTGATGAAAATTTCTGAAAAAATGATACACAATGTTAATTTGTTGAGGGCCAGTGCACGGAGAATGAAGTGCAGTCACAGGACCGAATGGAACGATTTTTATGAATTTTTTAATACTAATAGTAGTATATTTAAAAAATTCATAACAATCATTCTGTTTTCAAATTATACATACACGATACTGGGCTCACCATGTTACTAGGAGTTCTTTGCATGGAAGGGACGCTAGACTTATAAGAGAATAGTTGTGTCGTGCATACGAGATGCTGGTCATGAACAGGTTAAATTATCATACAATAAGACATTAATAATTGAATTAATGTAAAAGAAAGAGAATGAATATAAAGTTGAATGTTATTTAGATTTACAATTAGTACAATACGAGACCAAATATAGTTTTTCACACTAGTATAGTTTTGTATAGAATGAAATGATAGTCTTTTCCATTTACTCTTTAACTAATTTTAATTCATTGTGACTTAATTTTTTATGGTTTATATAAGATTTTCTTCATCTCTTTTTGGACATTCTTTCAGAATTCCTTGTTTCTTTTAGAACAAAAGTGGCAGGTGACACAATATCATCATCTCTCTCTCTCTCTCTCACTTGATACTTCGTTACATTCCTATTTCAAATATTAATTCATTGCTGTACTGATTCTTCATTCACATTTTCAGAACAGTTAAACTTTGTAAAATCTTCTAATTTTTTTTTCCTGCAAATCTTCATCTTTTGAAAAATTTAAAGTAAAATTGATCTCCATGATTTCTTAACTGGAGTGCTTTTTACTAATTCCTACAGAATCAACATAAAAAAATTACATCTAAAACAGAGATTTTCTCAAAGAAAGCAAATTATCGTACCCTTCTCTACCAAATTAAAGAGCAAATTTATACGGTATATTGTCTTAAAGTTTTGAATATCATTTTTGGCAGTGGCATCCCAGATAATCTGATCCTGGTTAATCAAGACTACTCTGTTAAGATTTTGATTGGTCTACTGTGTTAAGATTTTGAGAGGAACTAATATACCATAAAATCCCGAAAGTAAGCCCTCCCCTCTTTTCTCGCAAAAAGTAAAATCACTCCGATATCTCGAATATAAGCCCCCTCCCCCCTCCTTTTCTCCCAATCTCATCTGAGCCAACATACAGTATTGCACGTGCATTCAAATCTGTTCTCAATTTTCAACTCCGCTATGTTTCGTTCATGTCATGTGACGTGATTTTTTCCCAACTGCATTTCGGATCTTCATTCAATGAAAAATGAAAACAAAATGATTGCATTTTAATTTTGTTCCTTATTCGTTGTTTCTATTATTATTGTGTCAAAATCAAAATTTAATAATTATGATGTTTATAACTTTAGCTTTAAAAAAAAAATGCAGATCTTCATATTATTTAGAATAATTTTTTAACTGTATAGTTTGAATTATGATCGGAGTTTCATTAATTGAGTGTTAAATTCTTTTGTTGAACGATAGTGCCACCATGCTATTTGTTACTAAAATACAAGGGCTATTATGATTTTTTTTTCAATTATCATTTAATTTATAATATATATTTTTAATAATTATTTTATTCTTATTACAGATCTTTCTTAAGTCTGAATTATCCAGTAAAAACCATTTTTTGCAATGCTTTTTTTGTAAAATCTCAATTATAAGCCCCTTACCCGAAATGTATCTGCTTTGCTTTTCAAAAAGGGGGGGGGGTTACTTTCTGGATTTTACGGTAGTTTAATTTTCTGTAGAAAAAGCTTTCAAGATTTTGATTAAGAATCATCATTTTTTTTTCTTTTTAAGTTATTAGGTATAGTATAATAATTAATATCAAATCGATTATCAGTTTTGCATATGCCCAGTAAATATGAATGATAGACAATTATTTCTAAATTTAACATGAATACTCTCCAAATCAAAATTTTTCATTCTGGCATTTTTTGGAAGCTCTTACTTGAGTGATTAGTTGTATTGATTGCCACTTTCTGTTGAAGCAATTTGAACTTTATATAGAAGTCCAATAAGCAGGCATTTTTCATCTTTATAACTAATACATGCATGTGCTCTTTGAATATATTGTTTGTTATTCATGCAAATCAAAATTAATTGTTTTGTGATATGTAATACAATCGGGGAATTTTTTGCAAAATCATGGAATAATCAGGAAATTTTTTTCCTCAGATCTTTTAGCCACCCTGTTACAATAAGCTGCTATTATTATTGAAACAGGGCAAAGCTATGAATTTGCTGTACATATGTAAAGTGAGTGATGAGTTGGGACACTGTTCAGATGAGTTGGGACTCTGTCAAACATTTAATGAATAAATCCCAGGGATCACTCTAGAAATGAAAAAGGGCAGGGTGCACATTACAGAAAAAGGGCAGTGTTTGGGAAAAGGGCATATCATATCACACAAAAAGGGCAACTTTTCTAATTATTGTCTACAAACACATAAGGGTAGCTTTTATAAACATACTTTTATGTCCGAAAATGTGTTTTCTTAATAGCAATTTTTTAAGCAAATGATTAAACAAATTTTGAAACCAAATTTTTTCATTTAATGAAATCTACACTTTTACAAAAATTGTGTAAGGCGGCCATTATGCTTTATTTTAACAAAAAAACAAAAAAAGCATAAAAAAAAAATAAATTTTGTAATCATAAAATAACGGGAATCTGGTTTTGCCGACAAATTTTTAATAATTACCCAATTTTCAAACCCGAAAATGACAGAAAACATTCCATTTTAGATTCAAATTTTATCGTATTCAGCGTCACTGCAACTTTTCTCTCTGTATATATGCTAGTCTGCAACTAGTGGAGGGGGAACGGGACACTTGCCCAGGCATAGTGCTGTTATGCCAAAATTGAAATGGAAAGAAGGGAGCACCAAAACAAAGGTTTGTCCCAGGCAACTTGACCTCTAGCAGGGGTCAGTCCAGGTTTCTTTCCCAGGGTCCTATTTTTGTGAAATTTTACCTAATTTTGTGAATTTTTTCTATTTCTGTGAATCTTTCCTTATTTTGTGAACTTCTTCCAATTTTCTATTTCATTTTTGAGCAAGAAAGCAATCACGAAATAGAATTGAATATTTTTTTTTAATTAAAAATAAAATGGGTATAGTTAGTTCCCTTAAAAAAAGTTGGCCAAACTGAATAATTCCTGTTCACCGAACATCCGGGAAGTCATAACTTGGAACAATATTTTTTTTTAAATTGATTAAAATTAAAAATATAAAGCTTTAAATCTTTTAAGTGATTAAAAAAATAGATTTTATAATAAACGTAGGCCATGGTAGTTTTGATTTTAAATTGCAGGTACTAAACACTTTTATTTACACCCCAAATTCAAACTTTAGTAATTTTTAGATATTACAATGTCTGTCAGTTTCGACTGGAAATACTCTTAATACTAAAGATGTGAAAAATGCAATTTTTAAATTTAGTTAAATTTCAACAATTGAAGGGAAATCAAAAATAAGTTAATTATAGATAGGAGAAATATATTTATTACAGATAATTATAGATAGATATTACAGATAAATACAGATATTACAGATAATCATAGATAGGAGAAATTAGCTAACATTATATTTTTTAAAATTAATTTCAACTTGTACCATTAAAGAAAAATTACTTGTCAGTGTACACAGATAGTGTTGACTCTAGATTAATTTGGCAGGGCGCAGCGCCCGGCGGCCTTTTTGTTATCTTTTTAGCGCCCAGCGGCCTTTTTGTTATCTTTTTAGCGCCCAGCGGCCTTTTTGTTATCTTTTTAGCGCCCGGCGGCCCTTTTGTCGTGTTTTTAGCGCCGGGCAGCCCTATTTCTCTTCTTTATGCGCCCTCCTGCTTTTACATTTTTATTATTATTAGTAAACAACCAGCACTTTTTATTTCCTACATACCATTTGCGGCCCATCACGATAATACGTTAATTAAAACGGTTACGATTGAGTACAATAATCCCATCATAAAAATAGGTTCGATTGAAAACGGCCCTTTCACAAAAACCATCTATGAAATCCGATCTTTCCCACAAATGTAATTTATTAAAACGCTTTTTTCAAATATTCTACTCTTTCAGATCGAAATACTCCTACTGCCCTTTTCTTTGTTTTCTTTTGCGTGAGCCGAACAGCCGAGTAACCCGAAAAGGCCCCTCTTGTATGTTTTGTTTTTGCTGACTCAAGCGAGAAGCCCGATCGGCATTTCACTAAGGAGTTGGGGGAAGAAAATACGGTTGGGAAATTCAAAATTTTCTCAAGTTATCTAAAAATTTCTGATTCCATCTGTCAATCCTCAAATATCGGTGGCTACGTTTGATAAATATGTAGTTGGGAATTATCAAACAGTCATTATACCAGAGTTCGTCGCCAGCTGTATATAATTATTGCTCTTCTCGATGTCTTTAATAGTTTCGCAACACTAGCAAGTCCCCCCCCCCTCTAAACGATTTGCTCTTTTTAATCGGCTTTCTTAGTACATATTATTCGTAATGTATAACAGTTATTTACTAATCATATATAATTACAGATGATACAGAAAGAATGCCTTAGCAAAACGACGTTTTGCGATTCGAAAATTCGCGGGATTTGCTTGTTTGTTATGGCAAGCCTAGACAAGGGATATCTTCTAAGGGGGGTGCCTTGGTTGGGTGACTTTTTAAGGAGTTGTAATGTGTATTGACGCGTACATCTTGATGAAACTGACCAAAACTCCAGACCGACAGTCGCGCGGGCGGGGCTCGCCGAACGTGGGAACTTCAACACTTCAGCCGTGTACCATGTTCAGTGGCTTTATCTACTCAAATCCATCTGAAAATCGAGGGATTTGCGACGTTTTGGGAATACAGCAATTGAAACACATTATGCTTTTGCCAAAATCAGAGCATAATAATGATCTTTTGCTTTAGCAATGCAGTGCTAGGGTTATTGGCGCCCGGTGCGGTCTTTCAGTTTGCCGCCCCATTCTTTCTAAGTTTCAGCATTCTGCCCCCATTTCGGTCCTTTAGTTTTCCACTTTATTATTTCTAAGTGTCCTGCCGGCCATCATGTTTGTTTTTTTGCCGCCGGGGCGGAACCCCCCCCCCCCCACTTATTACGCCACAGTTTTAATTACATAAAAGTGGAGTAAATGCAGAATTTAGTAAATCAGACTATTGACAAGATTTGGTATTTTAAATATTCATATTATACACCTTCCGATTTTAAAATTCTCAACATTTTAATGAATGAAGAAAGGAAAAAAAATAATAAAAGCAAAAGAAAGCTAGTTCTGGAAAAGGATGTCTTCAGAAAACAAATTGTGTCATAAGTTAACAGCTAGGTTATTCATAAAACAAACTGTCATCAATTTAAGCTTATTTTCAGTTGAAAAAGAATTTTGGAAGGTTTATTAATAGATAATTTGTTTAAGTACTTTTGGCACCAGGATGTTGATTATTTTAATTATATTAAGCTGATTAAAAACATTTGATAGTTAAAATAAATATTGATTAGTACTATTTTTATTTTAAAAAGATTAAAGCAAGGTTTAAGAAAGAAAATTTAGTGTTTTTAAAGAGACCTTTTTAAGTATGTTACAAGAAATTAAAAATAAAGCTTTATGAAAAATAAATTATAGAAAATATTTTAAACTTTATTTCATACGTACCTTTGGACAATTCTGTGAGTTAAAAAAAAATATTAATTTTATACCTGCTAAAAAACTTACATGTAGTAATTATTTTTATTTATTTTAAAGAAATAGTACTTTTTAAAAAACTTAAATTCACTTTTCATGAATGAGCAAGCATTAAATTAGAAGTGAAAGAGGAATAACAAATATATTTCAGTGATTTGATTTGATATGGTGTTCTGCATTCCAACCATAGGATGTATTACAAAATTTGCATGACTATGTCATTTTTTCCAGCAATCTTCTGTGTTCTGAATTAAATTTCCCCAATTTCTGTAGTTATCAATTGATGGATGAGTTAAATTGTTGATGCAATTTTAATAATGTCTAATACTTTGAAAATCTTTACTTGGTACTCATTCAATAATTATTGCAAACAAAAGAATTTAAATAAAATTCTGATTTATATAATTAAATTTTATACATCCTGCATTGCAGAAATTTTATTATTTTTATTACATGCTAAACGCATCTACCCTAATCCACTTACACTGACAGTCCTTTTCTGTTTAAAAGTTTGTACCAATATAGGTGAAATATTATATATGAATGAGATCCAGTAATTGTGGTCCAGTAGTGATAGTGTGATAAAATGGAGGAACAAAAATTAACAGTCCCTCTGCCTTCCCCATACTGCCTAACAAATCATGTCTGGCTAAAAATTTCTGAAATCTTCTTCAATAAATGTACTATTCTTATAAATAATAAACATGTATGTCACGTAATTTTGAGAAAAAAAATTAAGCAGAAAATTCAACATTACTTATATTAAAACTTCTTTATGCTAGAAGTTTTTTTTTTTAAATCAAAACTTCTAGTTATGTAGATTTAATTCACATATTTATGTCCTGTTTAGACCAAAATATTATCAACAAATTATTTTTCCTATTTCGCTTACACTTACTTCTACTGGATATTTTCTCCAAAAGAAGGGGGGGGGGGACTAAGACAAATTGGAAAAAATCTTACTATGCATTGTAAGTCAGAACACATATTACAACTCTACATGTTAAAGTTTCGGGGATCTGATCGTTTCAAACCAGTTTCTATATTTTATCTACCTGTACATTCTCGTGGAACCCCAAAGTGCCCTTTTTGAGAACAGGGTGCCCCTTTTGAAAATTTCACCCCCCGGCGGCCCTTTTTTTCTAGAGTCAACACTAACAGAATATCCCAAACACATTGATCTGGGGTTTTATTCCTTAAATATTTTACAGTAAATCATAAATTTATGTTAAAAAATGAGTGGGGGGGGGGGGTACAGATTATAATTTTTGGAAGATTAAATCTAAATAAATACAAATGTACATTTTTATATGGTCTCCAAACAGAAAATTCCCAGTCTGTAAGATGTGCCCATACATTAATTAAGTTTAAAAAATTTAATTAAGTTATAAATTTTCAGTCTTCTATCATTTTTTGCTCGCTACGGCCCTGCCTATGCCGATAGCATTTCTCTGTAGTGTACCCCTATGACCGCTCTTTAAAAAGACATTAAATCCCAATAAAATCACTCCTATGCTTTGTTGTTCACTCCCAAGAATGAAGAAATGCAGTATTACACTATTTATAACCCCCTTTTTTTTCCATTCTTGAGCAATGATTGACCTATATTTATGCCATTTCACATTCCACAGTGTGAATTCTCGACCGATTAAACAGGGCGCGGCACCCGGCAACCCTTTAACGTCCGGCAGCCCTTTTTCTCCCCCCTATGGTTTGGTATGTCAGTCCGTTTTTCCATTCTTATTTGCCAAAACTTTTTCTCCTTCCTTACCATACAGTTTTCCTTATACAGGAGACAATACAATGAAGTCAAAATAGACGTTTAAACGACCCTTTACAAAACAGGAGGTATAACTGTTCCTTCACAAAATTCCAATCAGCCTTTTTTTTTTTAAAAATACACCCACATAAAATGCCCTTTTATAAATAATTATATTTTCTGTTTTCTTTCATTTGCGTGATCTGAAAGATGCTCCTGGAATGTTTGTTTTTCAGCAATGTAAAAGGGCCATCTGGCACATTACGCTTTCAGTTGGGGGGGAAAGAAGGGAGTTCAAAATGATTTCCCCGTAAGGATGTTATGTTTGATAAGTATGCAGTTTTGAATTAGTAAACAATAAGCTTAGACTTAGCCACATAAATCACGGCAGCTTTGGTTGTTTTGAAATGGATGTTATGCACTCTTGCAAGTTGTTCTTAATGATTGCTTTTAGTGTAATCATTGCATGGCCTTTCTACTTCAGATTATTGGTCATCAATTTGGCCCCGATGTCTACCCGAAATTCGATATTTTCAAGTAGTATTTCCTGACTGCTGCACACCCTGTCAATGAATCATTTTTTTCCTATTCTTTTTAGTACACCGACGGGGGGAGTGCGTAATGGGGGGGGGTCACCCCACACTTCCGGAATTGCCCTTGTCTTGAACTTTCCGTGCAGCCAGCCTTAAGTTTGGATGAATGCGTTTTGAAAATCTGAAAAAATAAACAATAACCAAGTGGCGTTTATTAATTACTTACAGCATTTATAAAACACGGTAAAGCGCCATTTACAGTAGGAAATAATTTATTGTTATGACTACTCTTCTGGATGACAGATTGTTTCTCAAATGAGATATTTTATGACCTGAAGCTACAGTGAATGGTTTAACCCTCTCAGGTCGGGATGGAAAAGAGCGGCGACTGAGCAGATGCCCCCCCCTCCTCCCCCACACATCATTGATAAGAGAATAAACAAATCAACTCCGTTGTTGTTGTTGTTGGATAGAGGCTTTTTTGGGGTCTAGCCGGGACCACGTGGCCCCGGTCTAGACGAGCGCCAGCAATGGTAACAAGAATCAAAGAAAAGGGGAGAAAAGGAGAGCAGCATTTTGATGGGAGCAAAAAAAGCGGAATTTTATCAAGGAAAAGGGCAAGGAGGATGGCATTTTACCGGGAAAAGGGCACCAGGGCGGGCCGCCCCCCTGAAACGCTCTAGAGTGATCCCTGTAAATCCGAAAATGATAATGAGTAATTGAGTAAAATCTCGCAGTTATGAAGTAATGGAATTTAGTTCAATTTAATTTTAAAAATAAATTATTTTGTTTAAGCATGAAGTGAATCATATTAAGTCATTTCATAAATTATTTCATTACTTCAATATTATTTATAAAAATATCATTCTGAAAAATATTAAGAGTCGAGTTCTAATCAAAATGGAGTAAACTAAGTATCTGTACATAAAGTTGAAAATTTCCTTTCATATCTACGTGGTATGTATGTTTCAGTAGTATATATGGGTTTCCATTCGGTGGGAGAGGGGGTGGGTGGGGTTGGCGATCCTGTATTTTAAACCGTAATATTACTAGAGTTAATACTAATGTCTTAAACTAGCTGTTTTTTATTAATTGCTTTAAATTTTCAGAGGGGAGCCGGGCTCCCTCGACCCCCAACCCCCTTCAAATACACGCCTGGTAAGTTTGAAAGTTCCCCTGGGGAAAACTTGAGGTTAAGCTATGGGTCTAAGCCAAAAATAATTTATTTACTTTATCGAATGCATGCTTTTCCAATTAATTTCAATCCTTTTTATATGTGATCCCTTTTAGGCAAAATATCACACAAAAAAAACCTTACCCCACGTATATATACATATTGGCTACGCTACTGATGTCTGTAACTTCAGTTGAAAACGAAATATCTATGTAATATATCAAACCCTGTAAATATGTAGCACTTTATAAATTTATTTCTTAACAGAAAAAAAAAATGTTCAATCATTAGCCTTTCCAAACAAATAATTAAATAAAATGGCACATTATCTTCTAAAAATAATTTATGGGGGAAAAAATAGTTTAAAGATTTTTAATTTATATTTATTAATCATGGTATCTTTCCTCCATTTAAAAATTCTCCAGAAAAATTTTAGTTTTCAAAACTAACTTTTGCAGTCAGTTTACTTTTTAAAGCAATCAGAGCAGGATGATCATGGCCCATAGTGTAGCGCACTGGGCTAGGAACCAGTTCTTAGGGTGAAATGAGATTGAAAAAAAAAAAAAAAAAAAAAAAAAAATTAGTTTTAAACAAACACCAACATAATTGAATGAATTTAATATACTGCATGTCCCAGAAAAGTGGTAACAGGCTTTCATTATTTTTTAATACAGATAAGTCGGGGAATGTAAGTGAAAAAATGTTCAAAATAAGGTCAGGAAAAAAAAAAAGAAGAAGAAAAAAAAGACTCCACTAAGAAAAAATTCTTGATAATTTTCAGAAAGTGACGTATAGTTAAAATTTGTATATGACCACTGTACAAGAAAATCCCCAATTAGTAAAATGAGCCCCATCATAGGCTACTTGTGTATCAAGGCAAGGGGCAACTGAACCCTTACTTCCATAAGTAAAGAGGTCTTGCCTCCTTTTAATGTACAAAAATAATGATAAATTGAAAAATGATGGAGAAACCACCCAAGACATAAACCAAGAGAAAAAAAATGAGTACGACCTAGCATGAGTTCACCTCTGGATAAGGTTATTTAATCAATAAGAACATTAAAATACAGTAATATAGCCCAATTTAAAAAAAAAATAATAATAAGCTTTAGCCACCTAGTATCTTTTCTGGCCCTCCACTTTTTTGGTGCACCAGCCAACTATGTGCCTCATACACTAATAAGGTGACGTACAAAATTTGAGAATTACCGTATAAGCCCGAATCGGGGTTTAAGTTACGGTTGCAGTTTTAGTATAATGTGAAAAGACTTGTCAAAAAGAATAAAATGAAATGAATGGGTTTTTGCTTCCTTGCAAAAGCATTCAGAGAAAATTTGGAACTAAAATATAGAAGGGAAAAAGGGTCAAAAGTAAAAACTTCCTGTTGTGGAATGGTTGTGGGGATAATATTTGATTTTCAACATTGAATTTAAATATATAGCCTGTATGTCTATAATTTTCAAGACCACTGCAGAAACAATAAAGAGAAAAGAGACCAGACACTATATCCTAGAAAGAAAGATCAAATTATGCTTTTAGCATTTGGCTAATTTTTCTTTTTTTTTTTTTTCTTATTTTAGCTTTTTTGAGCTCAGCTTAAACCTTGGCATGAATATGATGTGATATTTTTTGACTGATCATTTCCCATTAAAAACCTGACTCGCACAAATTAAAGGTCTAAAGATAAGATTTTTCTAATTATCAGGATGAAAAATTTTGAGGTCACGTTATATTCAAGCAAATATGGTATATTTTTAAAAGTGTCAGAGTTGTGAATATTAAAAATATACTCTTAAATCACTTTTCAATGACTTTCAAAGATAAATCCGGTTAGATGATAGCATTTCAGAGATCATACAGAAATTAAGATTTTTTTTTTTTTTTTTTCCCCACTCTGCAATAAGCATTTACATTCTAATTCATGTATAGCCAGCCTCCAATCATTATGTTTATATATACCAACATGAGACGTTTTATGAAGAAAGGCTGAAATTTTGTACATCACCTCTTTAGAGTATGAGGCACAATTTACTAACAGGGAATTTTTTTGTGTGGGAGTCTTATACAAATTAAAAAAGTGTAGCATTTTGAAAATTAACGAAAGGAATTTTTTCTTAACAGAGTCTTATTTTTGGCCTTATTTTGAACATTTTTTTCAATTCACACTGTCCACTTATCAAATAGATAAAGAATTAAAAGCTAGTTACCACCTCTCTGGGATACCCTGTATAGTCATAATATAAATATTCTGAACAAAAAAAAATTAAATTTCCACATACATTCTATTTCAGTTTATTCTCATATTCATAAAAGCCTCACTTAATACATAAATTGTGTATTAGTTACTGAAATTAAGCATTCAAAATATATCTATATAATTCTGCTCAAAAATATTTTACAATTTCATTTGTTTTTTGGGAGGTTCTTCATCTTTCTCTTCTGTAGAAAATATAGGTTTTGGCTGTGTTTTTGAATATGCTGGCGTTACCCAGTATGGATTTTCTTCTGCTTCCTTGGCATACTTTAAAATTGCCTCCCGAGGATCTAAAGTGTCATCTACTTTCTTCTTTAAACCAAGATTTCTGACAATAAAAGAGGACAAAGTATTTCCAGCTGAAGCTATACGACCACCCTGCCCAGGTCCTGTAACAGGAAGATCTGGTCGCTGCGATTTTACAGGATCTTTGCGATCTTTTTCCATTTGTTTCTTTGTACTTCTAGGCCTGTCAACTCTAAACATGGGTAGAGCATGCGGAGTTATAATTTGCTGTTCACATATCATTTCTGCTTGCTTGACTTTCCTTTTTGTTTTCACAACACATAGCTTTGCACCACGCTCACTCAATTTGGGGTTATAGTACACCTTCACAACACCATTACCAGTACTTGTAAGTACTTGATTAAGCTTTGGATGCCACATGCTCCTGACAACATCCGAATCTCCAACTTCCAATTCATAGGCCACTTGGAATGTATCTTTATTGAGAAAGAGAAGCTTACCGACTTTTTCATTTTTTTTCAAGGACAGTCCAGTGAATACGTATGTATCATCTGGACTAAAACTACAGTCGGTCATTGAATACCTATTAAAAAGGTTCCCAGCGACATTGATGGGATTTTTAAAGCATCTTAAGTCCCACAGTTTCAATGTATCGTCACAGCCTCTGGATGCCAGGTAATTATTGTCATAGGAAAATGCAATGGATGAAATGTCACTGCCTCTATCGTGAGCATTACGAACTGTAAGTGCTGTATTCACAAAATGTTTTCTGTGATCCCACATTTGAACTGAACCATCTTGACAAGCAGCCGCAACAAGTTTTCCATTTCTATCATACTGACAAGATGTAGGCACAGCTCGAAGGCCATTTTGTTGTCTTGGTTTAATTACATTTTGTTGTTTGGCTTTCTCATCCATTATCCAAATGCGCAAACTGCCATCATTTGAACAAGTAAGAAATTCTTCTTTATTACGGGGATGCCAACAGCCATCGTTCAACATGGCGCAGTGTCCTTTAGTTCTAGCCATATCCGATATGTACTGATCTCCCTTTGGGCATTCTAGCAATTCAAATCCATCACGATCTAGAACTTTTGCTTGAGAATTGCCAGCTACGATTAAAATTGTATCACCTGTAATACCGTATTCGATATTTCTTATTTGATGACACTCGCATGGCCTCAGACTTCGAAATGATTGCAATGATACATCCATACCAGCAAAGTCCCAAAATTTCACATCAAAGTCATAACCTCCAGTAACCAAACGAGCTCCATTAGGATCAAGACTCAATGATGAAACAGTTTTGTTGCTATGCTCCAAAGATACTTCATGACTAGCTGGTACAGTTTTATATCGATCAGCTATTGATATGTCTGTTTCTTCATCATCTGAATCTCCAGAATGTTCTAGATTGTCTGGCACAGGTGGCCCAATTAATTCTTCATCAGAATCGGAATCACTAGATAAGGATTCATCATTATGAGAAGAATTTGCAAGACTTGATTTAGTATCCCTTACTGGACTTTTGTTTGCATCCTCAGCAGGTTTGTTTCTCTCTTCGTACTGCAATTTGGCAGCTCTTCTAGTCTGTTCGAATAGGGCGTCAAAGTCAAAAGTTCTTGCTTTCTTACCGAAATTTCCAAATCCCATAACAGATGCTACTTTTTCTGTTTCCGCGTCGTTTTCTATTTCACTAGATGAAGGCTTAGACTTATTTTTAAATTCATGTTGATTCGAGCGATTAGCACGCATTAAGCGAAGTTGGGCAAGCTCCTCCTGATCGTCGTCCATTTTTTAGCCTTAATCAAAAACACGAACAAATACCAACGGTAGTTATGGATTGCGATCACATCAAGAAATAGTACAAAATCAGAATGTTTGTTTGTAAGAATTTTATCAGCGTTGCCAGAAAATTTTCTCTTATAGTAAGCATAGAAGTCCGCAAATCGCGGAATGCGCGATAGTTGGAATTTTTTCCGCCGTGGCGCTGGTGTTATGCCCGCTACAGAGCGATTTAAAGGACCAGTCCAAAAAATTAAATGGGCATTAAAACTGTCAAATATGTGCGATTTTTAATTTTTTTTTTTTGTTTAAACAGTATATATCTTTATCTATAAATATCTTGAAACGTTTCTTCATTCATGCACATATTGAAAAAAAATTTAAGACATTGCTAGTTGGTTGATGCTTTTTTAGGAGCTTCTTCTACATGTAATAAATGACTGCGCTCTACATGTATGAAAGACTGCGCAACGAAATAACTTCGGGTGCAATAAAAATTACACAAACTGTACATTTTGTATACTCTTGTGATTTCTCTAGTAGTGTAGTATATCTGTGAAGGGGTGTCAAAGTGGAAGAAATATCTCGCATGTCCTCCCAGGCGACGGTACTCATCAAAAGGTCAGATGACCTCTACCAATTTAATTTGGCATCAGAATGATTTACTTCAGCCGTTAAAGAGCTTTTAAAGGTATGCTTTAGTGTGTGTAAGTGCCAACGGCGTCGCTAAAATCTTAATCAAGGGAGCAAAAAGGGGTGCGTGGCCAAAACAAAATTGAGAGCAGTAAAATATACACGTCATTTTGTATACTATTTTGTTAGTATACACTAGTTGTCATTATAGGAAAAATCACAAAATGACGATTACTCAAAGTTAAATGTAGAATTTAATGAAATGGACATGTCAGTTTGGTTTAGGAAAAATAACTTCATTATAGAATATGATCCCCTCTAGAAGCAATACAGCACTTACAGCGATGCGTGATGCTGCCAATTATGCGATCTATCAGTATCGTTGGAAGGGAGAGCCATTTGCTCTTGCAAAGCAGTTGCAAGCGTGACAAGGGACTACAGAGGAGGATTGAGAGCGGATATACGTCTTCCTGAAACATCCCAGGCATGCTCAATAGGCTTTAGATCAGGTGGTCGAGTTGGCCACCCCATGTGCTGAATTGTTTGCTGCTGAAGATAATCATCTACGGTGCGAGTCATGCGCGGTTTAACATTGTCATCCTGAAGCAGGAAATCATCCGGCAGAAGGACACACATAAACGTTAAGGATGCCAACTTTATTAGTCTGAGAATTCACGGTTACACCTGGAAAAAGATGAAGGTCTGTGTGTCCACCCAAAGAGATCTCACTCCAAACACAGACACTGCATTCTGCATATGTATCTCTTTCACAGATGACTGATGGATGCTAATGGGTACCAGGTTCTCTCCAAATCAAACAACGCCTTCTATAGCTTTGGGTCCTCAAGGTGGCCCAATCGGTTTAAGCTCGGTACCCATCAGAACACCGAAAGTGAAGTGGCACCCACTCCGGTCGGTTCTTGGGAGGGTGATGACCTCTCTCGCAACTGCTGTTAGGACCGTGTACACTAATGGGAGCTGGTGCACGTAAAATCCGTTCGTGGCTTCAAAGTCTCCTATGTTCTCAATTATACCTCTGGGGGTGTCAATCCGGTTGTACGCCCCTCATCCGGAATTTGGTTAAAAATTAGGGAGGTGTCTCCTCGGGTAGGGTGCATAGCCATAAACCCGAAATGGGTCGGCTCCCTGCTATGTGTAACAAACAAACAAGCAAACTATCGCTTTGGAGACTAAACTTTGAATCGTCCGTAAAGAGAACAGCCCGCCGTTGTTGTGCGCCCACTTCAAATGATCCCTTCTGTGGTGTCGAAAACCGTGACGTCATATGACTAACTGAACGAACTTTACATTTTTTTCTATTGTCCATGGCTTTAGAATTTTTGTTTTGTGTTTCTTCTTTGAGCATGGCAACGAAGGAAAACGGAGATGTATTTTTTTTTTTTTTTTCGATTCAAGATTGTTCCAAAAAATGTATGTTTTGTTCGTAGAGTAAAATTATAATATTATAGCAATAATGGATCTAGTATTTTTGTGATATGTGTTTTTAGAATTATGATTATTTTTTAGAATAGACAAGCTCGGCCCGAGGTAACTTTGAATTTGAAAAGGTAAAAGAATTTATATTATCTTAAAGATTTTGGAACGTATATTTTTTGATATTTTCGAATAGAATCGTTTTTCACATGGCATCCCTGCCGGGATCCGAGCTTGATAATAGAATTAGAACAGAAATATAAGAACAAAAGTTGAATACATATGTTGAACTTTCATTTTAGAACAATTATCGAAATACATAGCTAGAATTATTGATTTGGAACAAATTTGAAACTTCACATTATGGAATATTTGTTTTGAACGGAACTTTTGTTTTTGTGCATTTGTTGATTTGAATTGATTTGATTGGAACTTTTTTTAAATTTCCATTTTGAATAATAATAGAAACAAATACTTAGAAATATCGATTATTTGAGAACAATTTTGAAGCTTCGAATTATAGAATATTTGTCAGGAACTGATTTTGTTTTGTTTTGATATATTTGTTCATTATTACTTTCAGGGGCGAAGCCTTCAGTCCGCGCACGATGCGCAGATGAGTAGCAGGTTTCTGAAAAATGCGAAGAGTTTTGAACTTGAATTCAGCGTATTTAAAAACCCAATTTTATAACATTTTCGCAATAGAATAATTTTTATTTTATTTTTTTTTTTTTTTGCAAAGGAATGGCTTATAAGGTAATTTTATTATTTTCTTGTTTGGTTTCGCAGAGAAACCTCCGTTTATACAAGATTCTTACTGCTGCCATCTTTTGGTCATAAAGGAAATCGTCCCGACCGAAAAGAGATGCGCTGATAACAGAGCATCTCGTCCGATGACGCGCGCAGTTCCTTGGCCAATCAAATAGCGCGAAAATTTCGGGAGGAATATACGGTGAAAAGTGAGCCAGGTCATCTCTAAAAAGATAGCATCCAACCAGCGTTTTAACACCACTAGGCGACTGAACTGATTGATTGTACAAAAAATATATAAATACGTGTGCATGTGAAAGTTGACACGAACGAATTACAGAACGGCAATGTCTATCTGTGGGATGCGTTTAATTTAGTTTTAAATTAAAATAAATAAAATCATTTTTTAAAATGATTTTTGAAATTAAATCATTTCTTGTCTCTTCTTACTTGAAATTCTTGCGTCATTTCTTTATATAATAAGAAAATGCACTGCTGTTTCATGTAACTTATTCTGAATATAATAAAATTACTTGTTATGTTGAAAATATTTTGTTTGTTCTTTTGATAAATACTTTGCGAAAAAAGAAAATAATAATAAATTTCTATATTAAAAAAATGTCTTATGCATTTGTAATTTGAATATCTCAAAAAATGGACTATTTGTCGGAGGCTAGAAGACCCAGGCTTTAAAAAGAATTCACACATGTAAGAGATTCACCCAAAGTGAAAATCGGATGAGTAATATTTTTTAAAATGATTTTTGAAATTAAATCATTTCTTGTCTCTTCTTATTTGAAATTCTTGCGTAATGTCTTTATATAATAAGAAAATGCACTGCTGTTTCATGCAACTTATTCTGAATATAATAAAATTACTTGTTATGTTGAAAATATTTTGTTTGTTCTTTTGATAAATACTTTAATGCGAAAAAAGAAAATAATAAATTTCTATATTTAAAAAAAATGTCCTATGCATTTGTAATTTGAATATCTCAAAAAAATGGACTATTTGTCGGAGGCTAGAAGACCCATGCTTTAAAAAGAATTCACACATGTAAGAGATTCACCCAAAGTGAAAATCGGATGAGTAATATTTCATTGCTATCGATCGAGAAAGAAATGTTGGCATCCTTAACACAAAAAATTTTACGACATAATAATCGAAAAATATTCATCCAAAATAAGAATGGATTTTATTTTCAAATAATGGATGAATATTATTCTTTACTGTTTTAATAAGTACAATATCTGTACATATCAAAAATGTCCCATTTCTAATAATAAATTTCTAAATAAATACTACTAATAATAACTATTTAAGATTATTTTACATTTTTAATTATTAAATCTCTAAATAAATAATACAAATAACCATTTAGGATGTTTTTAGCACCAGAGTGCTATTAATTTCAACCTTGCATTTTGTGTAGACACGATTTTGGTACAATTTTCGAGTCGAGTCACTTTTGAAATGTGTTTGCCAGATGACGTGGAGAGGGGGGGGGCGTTCATAAACTGTTGAAAGTCGCACAAGGTTTGCAATTTTTGATAATAGATCGCTAAATTTGGCGCCAAAACGCGACAATTTATTATAAATATATTTCGAGTATAGTTAGAAAACGCCTGGCGAATATTGTAAAATAGTTTTAGTAGGCGATTTTAATATAGATTTTAATTCCGAAGAAGTGTTTTATAGAACGGAGAAGACAAATACGGTACACTCATAGATTAGGATACACTTTCCAAATGGTATTTATAAAGGTGAAGTATGTTTTGACTATGCCTGGCGAAAATTGCTAAATAGTTTTGGTAGGCGATTTCAATGTAGATTTCTATTCCGAAGAAGTGTTTTATGGAACAAGGAAGGAAAACACGATACACTCATGGATTAGGATGCCCATTCCAAACAGTATTTAAAATGTCTACGGGATACAGTTGGAATATGCCTTCAGAAGATTGTAAAACAGTTTCAGTAGTTGATTTTAAGATAGATTTCAATTCCAAACATGTGTTTTACGGTACAAGTAAGAGTTGATTCCTATTTTAACGCCCCCCGCTTTCGGAAACCTAAAAAATCCCGCACTTTGGCGAGCTTTGCAGTCATGGGTCTCTAGGACATATGGACAAGTTTCAAAGCTCCCAAAGGAACTATATGAAAACTAAAGTGAACAAATTAGCAATAAACGCACCTGATAAGGAATTTGAAGACACTTAATTATTAAAACTACATTCATTGGCAACCCAAAATAAATAAAAAAGTAACGGAATGCTTTACTTACTGTTGTGCTGAATGGCCATTGTAATTCTAAATTACGATTGCCACATAAATATAAAAAATCGTCGTAGTACCTCCACATGTTTAATGATCGCCACCTTGGCTAAAGTCGGGGCGTTAAAGTAGGAATCAACCCAGAAAGAGAAACACGGCACACTCATGGATTCTGATGGACATTCGAAACAATATTTAAGACGGTGAAGTATAGTTGTAATATACTTGGCAACGATTGTAAAATAGTTTAAATAGACGATTTTAAGATAGATTTCGATTCCAAAGATGGGTTTTATGAAACAAGGAAGCAAAATACGGCACACTCACGAATCATGATACACTTTCCAAGTTAATGGAATAAGGAAGAAAAATAGGGACGACGCATAAACCATGATACGTTTTTAATATATAGCACTTTGGTGCGTATTTAAAATCTGAAAGTGTTTCAGATTTTCTTCCCCCCCTTTTTTTTTTTTTTTTTCAAACGTTAGATTATCTTATTTGCTTTGAAGTACATCCAAAATGTTCTTTATTCTTACACCACCTCATTAAAGTATTCGAGTGTAAGACAAATTTACTGTGTTCGATTAATGTGTTCGATGTTATGTATATTGTGTTACATAAAAAATAAATTATAGTCCAATGACAACGTTTGTTTGTTTGTGGTGGTTGAGGTGTGCGCTGCGGCAAGATCAGCCGGCATAACCTCTAATGATTTAGTAAGACTAATCAGGATTTTCGAGGACACAGGGGGAAAAAAAAAATAAAATAAAAAAAACTACAAAAGAGAGAAAAAACACCCATTATTTCCTTTTTCTTTCCTTTCCTTTTCTTTCAACTTCCTGGCACGAGTATCAAAACAGATGTTGACTGACGATTTGTAGAGGATATATATTCTCAAGGTACCCAAAATAACCATATCTAATTTTTGTAAATCATTCTTGCTCAATTCCTTTCACATAATTAAAAAAAAACTACTTAGAAACCGAACACTAGGAGAGAGCCTCCAGAAACTTTCTTGAGCACCAGCAATCAAAACCACTCAACTCCAGAACACACAACTTAAAAACGTCCACAACCAAACAAGAGCCGGTGTAGTAAACGAAAAGCTTTTTTATTTGAATTTAGAAGACACCAAAAAGCCTGCCACGAGGGAAGGGGGTCGGTAATGTTCATTTCCTGTAGTAATAAATTCTTTTCATCCCTAAACGCCCTGCATTCGAAAATATAATGATATTCTGTACCGACTGCAGCCAAACAAATACCACATAACGGCGAGGGAGTGAGTTTAAATTTGTGCAGCCTTTCTTCCGTAGCAAAACTTAGAGTGCGAAGACGGGCAGTTAAAACGTCCTCATAGCGGTTTCTAGACCATTTGTAAATGTCTTTACCTAAGTGTGCATTAGTTGTTGAATATTTACAATTCAACCACCAGTTATCAAGGTGAGCGTTTAAGCAATTTTTGAAGTGTTTTTTAATGTCGTCCAGAGCAACACCGCTGTAAGTATTTGTAGCAAAAGGACCATGCTTTGCTAAGCTGTCTGCCTGTTCGTTAGCTTGAATCCCCATATGGCCAGGGACCCAAATTAGGGAAATGTTAGCTCCGTGTAACTTGGCCATACGAAGGTTGTGGTATAACTGTAATACTGCAGCCGGAGATTTGTAGGTAGTAGTTTTGAGGCTTTCCAGAGCCGATTTGCTATCCGTAAGGATTAGATAGTTGCCCGTGTGTATTAAACTAGTTACGGCTAAATTTATGGCGAGGACTTCGGCAGTAAATACCGAATTGATATGATTGATTAGGTGAGCTCGGTAAATAGTGTTACGAGTGTCTACTGCTGCAACAGCAGTTTTTTGATTATCCTTGGAAGCATCTGTAGCAATAATGTGGTAATTTTCGTAAGCATTCTCTATGTATTCATTTAAACTCCCCCTAATTGCTTGGGGAGGAAGGTTTTTATTTTGAAAGGGAAGGTGTTCCGAAATGATTTCTACAAACTCCGTACTATGACCGAGAGGCCAACGAGTGGGAATTAATTGAGCGGGCGTTATCTGCAACCCCTCCAAATACCTCTCTAACAGAGGTTGGGTGCAGTTTAAAGAATAGTTGAGGTCAGAGTATGTGCCGCATTTAAGGAGAAACACAGAGGAGAGGAACTCCCTGCGCAGCGAAAGGGGACATTGACCAGATTCCTTATACAGTTTAAAGAGGGGGGTCCACATTGGAAGACCGGTCGCGAAGCGTAAGGCCGCATTATAAACCACATCCAGGCGTTTTAAAGTGGAAGGAGCAGTGCTACCATATACAGGGCACGCGTACTCTAGGGTACCACGAATAACGGCGTTAACTAAGTTGAGAAGGTCGGCTGTACGACAACCCCATCTAGAGGAGGCAATGGCTTTTAGGAGATTTAAACGTTTAAGAGCTTTTTTCACGATGTAGTTAACGTGGTGTTTAAAATTGAGGTTGCTTGAAAAGAAAACACCAAGAACTTTTATGTTCATTTCCCAAGGGATGGCAGCACCCTGGATTTTTAAGTCAGAATTTGGGGGGGCAGTTTTCCGGGAGAAGTTAATCGCAGCACATTTGTCAGGGCGAATATCAAGTTTCCAATACTTGCACCACTGGTGAACCCTATCCAGGCTATTCTGGAGTTTTACTAACGCCGTGGGCATGGACTGATCTGTACAGTACACCAGGATGTCATCCGCGTATACGATTACTTGACTTCCAGAGTCTATTGTCTCAAAGAAATCCCACAAGTATATCATAAATAAAATGGGCGATAGAACACTGCCTTGTGGAACCCCCCGGTTAGACTCCAGCTTGCGGGAGAACACCCCCCTCCATTTAATTTGTATTGTCCTGTCGCTAATCCAGTTTTTAATCCATAAAGCCGTCCTACCTGAAATCCCTAAAGTTACCATTTTGTGTACTAGGGCATCCCTCCACACCGAGTCGTATGCAGCATTAATATCTAACTTCACTGCGACTACATACTCCCCACTCGTTCTTGCTTTTTTGATGTCGTGATGGAATAGATACAGAGCTTTAGTACTATCCTTAGTAGGAAGAAAGCCAAAGTGCCGATCGTGAAATATGTGCTTTTCCATTACCCAATCTAAGATACGTTTAAGGAGGATTCTTTCCATAACCTTGCACCCCACCAAGGTGAGGGCAATAGGTCTATAAGAACTGAGCTGATTTTTTGGTTTGCCAAATTTCCAAAGAGGGAGAATAATCGCAGATTTCCAGTCTGCAGGCACCGTACCAACCCGAAACATGCTGTTAAAATCCAGCAGCATTTTTTCCCGATTGGCATGACTTAAAGCCTTGAAAATAAAGCCCGTAACACCGTCTTCACCAGGAGTGGTGTTTTTCATTTGGCTTATAGCTGTATTAAATTCTTCCAGTGTAATATCCCTGTCCCAATGCTCATTGTCACCGCTGAGGTCATACGGGATCCCTTCCAAATTCCTGCTACTGCTAAACTGTATTCCGAACGCGTTAGCCTGATTAACAGAATCGGCCACCACGGACCCTTGATGTTCAAGAAGGAGGTGAGATCTACCCTCCGCAGACCTATTGCTCAGCGCTTTTAGGATTTTATATATAGTACCATTCTGAGGGGTAGCACAGATGTCAGCCCAAAAGGCCCTGGCCCGTGTCTTTGTATACCGTTTAAGCTGGGAGGAGAACCGTTTATATTCTCTCCAATAATCTTTGGACAGATATGTTTTGGATAGACGTAAGTATTTCCTTTTTTGACCCAGAAGCCAGGCACAGCGCGAATCCCACCAAGGAGGGCTAAGAGGGGATATGGGATGCCTTTTCATATGGGTACGGAGCTTTTCTTTAAAGAGAGCTTGGAAGTCATGGAAGGCGACTGAAGTCCCGGACGCCATCGAAACATTGATAGCCCGGGAAATTGCTACCCAATCTGTGTTATACACCATGCGTTTTGGAGCAGAGAAGGGGGACAGGTCAAGGACAATGGGAAAGTGGTCTGAATCGAAACTGTCAGAGTGTACATAGAGGTGAAAATTGGGAAAAATGTCTGCGCTGGAAAGTGATAAATCAATCAGGGACTGCGTACCACTCGGAGCGATATGCGTCGGAAACTTAGTGTTTAAGATGCAAGTGTTGCTGTTAAGCACCCAGTTAAAAATTTCCTCAGAACCAATTGTATTATGTGCGTTACCCCAAGCAATATGCTTTTGGTTAAAGTCGCCCAAAATTAGATAGGGGCTTTGAATGTACTTCATAAGGTCACGGAACCAGGTACCAGTGACCCGACCGCACGGACAGTACACATTGACTATGTAAATCCACCGAGACGATATCCAAATTTTAACACACATACTTTCTACATCATTGGTTGAGCAACTACCAATGTCAACTTGCAAAGAGGGTAATTTAGAGTGGACAGCAGTGAGGAGACCCCCACCCCGCCCAGGCCTGTCTTGCCTGTAAATCACCATCCCTTTCATATTAAAGGAGTCGCTAGCCTTGAGAAAGGATTCCTGCAAAACCACTACGTCAGCGGTAGAAAACGGACGGAATTTAAGCCAATGACACTTTGAACGAATGCCCCTTGCATTCCACTGCAAAACAGAAAAGGAAAAATTAGCAGCCATCCTGAAAAAAAGGGGGAGGGAAAAAACAAGAAAAAAAACCCTCAAACGAAAAAGGGGCAGCAACGAAAGAGAAGAAAAAAAAAAAGGGGGGGGAGGGGACTAGAATTCCTCGTCCATGTTTTCCAGGCCCAAAGCCGATACTGGCGGGCCAGTGTCGGCACTGCTAAAAATTTGTTCTAGAGTCTTTGAGAGTTTGTTTTGAGAAATTTGGTCTGGTCGATATGTTGGAAGTATGTTCTGAGTTTTTCCAGAGGGACCCGCTTTGGGTTTTTTCGTTTTCCGTTCTGGTGATGTATAATCCTCAGATTTAGTAGCTTCAACTGTGGTGATAACACGTTCCTGGACTAAGCCAGAGAAATTCTGCATTAGACTTCCGAGAGCCTGTAGGAATATATGAGTTTGTTGCTGTAGGACGTTTGTCATAATCTCCTGGGAGCGCTGTAGGAAGTGCTCGAGAGTAGCTTCTAAGTCTTTCTTAGAAATAGAGTTGTTTCCGGTGACAAGGGTCTTGTCGTGAATATCGTTCTTCAAAGCAGTCGCGAAAGTTTTTTGATTTGCAGGAGCTTGAAAGCGCCGCCTTGCCTCGGTGATGGGGAGGTGATTGTCAGCTTTGAATTTAAGAAGGTTTATTTCTGTAGCTCTCGCTGAGCAATTAATACTGGAAGCCTCGTGTGCTGCATCACAATTGCTGCATTTCAGTTGTGTTGACTGACAGCTTAGAAAACTATGATTTCCGGCGCATTTTTTACAAACCGCTTCGTATTTGCATTTTTGAGCTATGTGGTCGAAACGCCAACAATTTAGACATTGCCGAGGGCGATCATAAAATCTTTTAATCTTCTCAATCATGTAAAATATTTTTATTTCAGAGGGGATGTTGGTACCAAAAATGGTGATCAGTACCGTTTCTGTAGGAACTGTTCCAGTGGGACTTTTTTTTGTAAAGCGGCGAATTTCTTTGATTTTGAGGTTATTTTCAGCCTGTAATTCTGTTCCTAAATCTTCAAGCGGGATGCTAGTTGCGATGTTATGCAATAAAAAGCGGGAAGTTATATTTTCTTGTTGGACGTACGGGCGGATAGGTTTCTGAAGGACGTCTGTCATTTCCGCCAGTTCTTTTGCACAGTTCAAATTTGACGTCTCAATCATTAATTTGTTATTTCTCGTAAATTTAAGGTTTAGTATGTGACCGCTGAACTGCAATTTGCTAGTCAGCTCTGCTTTTAATTTATGTGGTTGGTTACGGGGGATGTTACCATCCTGGGCTTCTAAAAAGATGACTATGTTATTTACTCCATTAGCAAAAGCATATTCCAGTTGGAGGGGAGGAGGGACTTCTTCCCTGATACAAAAACTAACGTTAGACACGGCTTCACCGTCTGCCACGTTGAATTCCGAATGCATGGACATGAATGCAGGTAACCGCCCACAAAAAAAACAAGACACGGGGGAGTTACCCCAAGAAAAGGAAGGGAGAAATGCACTTACCTCGTGCTATTCTAAATTAAAGGAAAAAAAACAACTAAAAAGAGGAAGTAAGAACACCACCTACAGTAGGTATAACTATAAACCCAAGAGGGGAAAACAAACCGGACGAGCAGCGCACCCGCCAACCAACACCATGACAACGTCTAGTATTTCTTTTGAGTTATGTGTTTTTTGAAAAATGAATCGGTAATCAACCGAATCAAATAAGAAATTCAGCTTAGACTAGAACAGGAATTTTTTAAAAATATTTTTGTACTAAATATTTAACTTAAATGTTGATAAAATATATGAACATAATATTTTTGACTATTTGCATCACACCTTTTGACTATCTGCATCACACCGTGATCAAAATTTTCTTTTCGTCGGTCGTTTCATTAGAACTTATAACACAGTGTGTGGATGTGTGCTTGCGCTGGTGGGGAAGAGGGGGATAAATCTGTAAGCAGCGATGACCATGGCATATATTCACGCCTCGCCCCTGATTACTTTTACTATAAATTTAAAATGGCTGAAGCACAAAAACTTGAAACACTGAAAAAGAAAAGAAAAACTCTTAGAACTGAGGTTACTAAAGACATTAATGATTGTTGTGTTCGTAAACTCCCGCGACGGAGTACGTAAAGCAGTCACCAAGTGTCAAGCACAATTATACTGCTACTTCTGAACTTTCTTAATGATGCGACAGCGCGCTATCCATTCATTCTGTTACAAGGTAGCTACGAAGCTAGTAGCTCAATTCTGCTTCAATGTAATTCAATAAGATTTTAATTAAAGGAATTAAGTTTGATCTTTAGTTTCTTATGTTTTTTTAATTAACTCACGGCCACAAGAGCTGGCGACGAGGATTAACGCAGAAAATGTCTAATATTGCGGATTTAATATCAACTTTGAATAGATTTGTACAAAAGCTTCAAGAAACGTCGGCAACTTCGACTACAGAATCCAAGGTAAGCACTTTGCTCCAAACACAGTCATTAACATTTGAATGCTTCGATGAAAGTAATGAAACGTTTGACGAATATATTCAAAGACTAGAGAATTACTTTAAATTAAAAGGATTATCAGACACTACTCAAGAAACATTAAACGCAAAGCAGTTGATATTATTGAACTGTTTAGGTCCGAAAAACTATCACTTATTATCGAGTTTAACAGCACCAGATTTACCAGCAACGAAAACATATGATGAGCTTTTGAAGCTATTAAAAGAAAATTTAAGTAAAAGAATAAATATTTTAACGGAGCAACATAAATTTTTGTGTCGCCCTCAACAACCCGGTGAATCAATATCGATGTACGTTACTCAGCTCAAAGATCTTTTGAAAAGTGCTGATTTCAAATCAAATTGTGAAAATAAAGATTGTTCCAGATCAATTTCAAACATAATGCTTCGAGCACAGTTTATTCGAGGATTGTCTGACGCTGACATCCGAGAAAAGATTCTACAACAAGCGGAACTGACCTTTGAAAAAACACTAGACATTGCTTTAGCTATTGAAGCTTCCAAAATTGAAAATAAAGAGTTGTATAAGAGTAGTGCTCCATTAGCCAATGTAAATAAAATTTCAAACTCGAAAGCTAAACAAAATCAGCATTTCAGTCCTAATAATTCTAATTCAAAGTATACTTTACAGACGCGGGATAAACCAAGACGTCAGAATAAAAAACGGGTGAATTTGGAAAAACTTGGATTAGGGAATGTATGTTTAAGATGCGGGAAACATAATCACAGAACTCAAGAATGTGGACTCAAAAATAAATTAACATGTAAATTTTGCTTCAAAAAAGGGCATCTGAGCAAAGTCTGTATAGCAGAACGCATGAAAAGTAGATACAGAAGCGATAGAAACAATATGAGTCATGTAGAAGATTGCAATTCAAGCGACTTTCACATAAAGCACATCTTTGATGTATGTTTAAGCACAAGTGATAATGACGATAGATTATTTGCTAAAATACAGTTAAACGGGATCAACGTCCGCTTTGAGTGTGACTCAGGAAGTCGTGTTAGTATTATGAACATAGCGGAATTCAAAGCTTTAAACACATCGCCCTCCCCTATTCAGAAAACGAATGTATTTTTTCGCAGTTACACAGGTGAAATTTTTAAACCACTAGGAGTCGTTAAAGTAAAAGCATGCTATAAAGGACATTCAAGTGTTGAAGAGCTATATTTGGTTAATTTACATAAAAATGCGATTTTAGGTAGGAACTGGATACGAAATCTGAAGATAAACTTGAACGAAATAAGTAATTCTACCGATGTGAAGGGAATCACTGATCAGCTACTGATGTGAAGGGAATCACTGATCAGCACTGATCACTGATCACTACAGCAGCGTACCGTGTTGATATCTCATACATTTTAATTTTGTTTTCAAGATTTGACAATATCGTTCTGCTTGTCCGTTTGTTGAAGGATGTCCTGGAGCAATCATTCTTTGTCGTATTCCGTTTCTCTTGCAGAATTCCATAAATTCTTGAGATTTGAAATAGTAGCATTGTCACTGACAAGTATTTCTTGCAACCCATAACGGCTAAAAATTTCTCGCAAATAATGAATTGTTGAAGTGGAAGTTGGAACTTTCGTCATGTGATAAACTTCAGGCCATTTAGACTTAGCATCAACAACGATAAGAAAGAAGTGTCCCATAAATGGTCCAGCGTAGTCCATATGAACACGTTGCCAATTTTTTGTAGGGAACTCCCAGTTGTGAATTGGAGCTTTCTGGGGGTTCTTTTTTATATCACAACACTCCTTGCAACTCCTCACGAGATTTTCAATGTCAAGGTCTATATTTTTCCAGTAGCAATAATTCCTTGCAAGGGCTTTCATTTTTACAATTCCAACGTGTGTAGAGTGTAATTCTTGAAGAATGACTGGTTGAAGCTTTTTTGGTATAATCACTCTCTGTCCTCGTAACAAAATACCATCCTGAAGTGTAATTTCAGGGTCTCTTATCTTCCCGTTTAAAATATTTTCTTTAAGCTGTGAAAGGTCTTCATCTAGTTCGGTTTCTTTTTGGATATCAACAGCTGTAACTGTATCTGTAGAGATGTGTTGGATTGTATCCTCTTGTATAATGTATGAATCATCGATTGTACATATTTTTTGAGTAGGAAGTGGTAAAGGGTTTCTTGATAAATAATCTACTTTGATTCGTTAGGTGCTGATTTTATACCAAAAAATAAGCGTTTCACTAAATATGTTCCTTTGTGCGTTGAAATGGTTTGAATTTTTGCACTTTCTTCATCCACTGACAAATGTAAATATGCTTGATAAATATCTAGGGTGCAATAATACGATCCACCGCGTAATTTATTAAAAATATCTTCAATTTTTGGAATCGGGTGTCTCGCGTCCTGAAGTTGTTTATTCACAGTTACCTTATAATCGGCACAAATTCTTACAGTACCGTCTGGTTTTGGAACTATAACTAGTGGTGTACCCCACTCAGAATAATCAACTTTTTCGATTATACCCTCCGATTATACCTTCTACATATAAGCTCCTCGCAAGTCCCTTCGGATTATCGGGTATCCTTTCGCACATCATGCCTGACGGAAGTGAAAGACCAATTGCATTCGCCTCAAGATCGTTAACTGCTGCAGAAAGAAATTATAGTCAACTGGACAGAGAAGCAACCGCTGTCTACTGGTCTTGCAAAAGATTTTATGATTATATATTAGGAAGAAAATTTACTTTAATCGTTCATAATAAACCTATGATGTCAATTCTACACCCTGAAAAGAAACTTCCTTTAATGTCAGCCAGCAGAATGCTCCGCTATGCACACTTTTTATCAAGTTTTGATTACACAATCCAACTTCGTAACTCAAGGGATCATGTCAATGTAGATTATTTATCAAGAAACCCTTTACCACTTCCTACTCAAAAAATATGTACAATCGATGATTCATACATTATACAAGAGGATACAATCCAACACATCTCTACAGATACAGTTACAGCTGTTGATATCCAAAAAGAAACCGAACTAGATGAAGACCTTTCACAGCTTAAAGAAAATATTTTAAACGGGAAGATAAGAGACCCTGAAATTACACTTCAGGATGGTATTTTGTTACGAGGACAGAGAGTGATTATACCAAAAAAGCTTCAACCAGTCATTCTTCAAGAATTACACTCTACACACGTTGGAATTGTAAAAATGAAAGCCCTTGCAAGGAATTATTGCTACTGGAAAAATATAGACCTTGACATTGAAAATCTCGTGAGGAGTTGCAAGGAGTGTTGTGATATAAAAAAGAACCCCCAGAAAGCTCCAATTCACAACTGGGAGTTCCCTACAAAAAATTGGCAACGTGTTCATATGGACTACGCTGGACCATTTATGGGACACTTCTTTCTTATCGTTGTTGATGCTAAGTCTAAATGGCCTGAAGTTTATCACATGACGAAAGTTCCAACTTCCACTTCAACAATTCATTATTTGCGAGAAATTTTTAGCCGTTATGGGTTGCAAGAAATACTTGTCAGTGACAATGCTACTATTTCAAATCTCAAGAATTTATGGAATTCTGCAAGAGAAACGGAATACGACAAAGAATGATTGCTCCAGGACATCCTTCAACAAACGGACAAGCAGAACGATATTGTCAAATCTTGAAAACAAAATTAAAGTGTATGAGATATCAACACGGTACGCTGCATGAGAAATTGTGTGAGTTATTATTTCGTTACAGAGCAACACCTCTCTCAAGCGGGAAGACGCCTGCAGAATTATTATTTGGAGAAAATATAAGAACGAAGTTAGATCTTATTAAACCTACACCTCCCGAGACCTATAAAAATAAATCGGAACAACCGATGTTTAGGAAATCATATAAATTAGGAGACAGAGTCCAATCAAGAAATTACTCAAGTTCAACTCTATGGAAGTACGGTACAGTTGTTGAAAGATTAGGTCTAGTACACTATCTAATCGAATTAGACGACGGTTATGTAGTCAAGCGACATTTTGATCAACTACGCCTTTGTCAAGTCAACAAAGAACCTACAATCAAGTTTGAGCCGTACCTTTCTAAAGACTTAAGTTCCAATAATGGGAGAGATAAGCCCGCAGTTACTGCAACAACTCCCAAGTCTCCTGAAAAAACCGAAAGTAAGTGAGGTTCCAGATACGAGCTCCAAAACCCCTCAACCTTCAACCCAGCTTTCAAATGCAAGCTCAGACTGCGACAGCGCGCTATCCATTCATTCTGTTACAAGGTAGCTACGAAGCTAGTAGCTCAATTCTGCTTCAATGTAATTCAATAAGATTTTAATTAAAGGAATTAAGTTTGATCTTTAGTTTCTTATGTTTTTTTAATCAACTCACGGCCACAAGAATGATGTAGAAGCTGAATTAGAAAAAACGGAAATAGATGTAGTGAAGTTGGGAGAACTCATAGAACTTTTAGCCATAAAATTTGAACCTTTAGCATTAGTTGATCAGCAACTCGAACCCATGTTCAAACCCGAAGAATTCGATAGCGAGTTTGTTAATTCTGAGGAATATAGGGAAAAAGTGTTATTGTGGCAATTTCGTGCTAAAAGGAAAATTAATGAATGTTCAAGATCCCAAATTGTGACAACTCCTTTACAGACATCTGTGTCGTCACATCCCCAAACAGAACACATTTCGAACTCGAACTCGGATAATATTCGCATTAAAGTACCTAAATACCATATTGCTAAATTCTATGGAGATGACGTTTCTAAATGGTTAACTTTTTGGAATAGTTTTGAAACAGCGGTTCACGACAATGTATCATTAAACAAAGTAGATAAATTTAACTATTTGAAAGCTCATTTAGGTGGATCTGCTTTGCAAACAGTTGAAGGTTTTCCTATTTCGGCGGCAGCCTACGATGAAGCTGTAAAGTTATTAAAATTAAGATTTGCTAATCCTGAACTGTTAATCCAAACACACATGAACAAGATTCTAACGTTGCACCCTTTAAGGAATTCTAGCGATATTGTTAACTTTCGTAAATTTGTTGACAACTGCAACGTACAACTGAGAAGCTTAGATTCGCTAGGAGTGACTTCTAAAGATTATGGAAAAATTTTATGTCCCTTGATTTTAAAGCTTATCCCGCCTGATTTGATATTGGAATACAATAAATTACAACTAAAAGATTCAGGATCGGACATTCATCAATTACTTGAATTTCTAACTCAGTCCCTGACAGCGCGAGAGAAAACATTCTCCACAAATAAATCATCTTTTGAATCCTGCAATCGGAAACAAGAAGTAAAATACCAACCTCCTCACGAACATAGTTTGAATAAAAGACCAAATGGTCAGAAAAAGTTTCCCACAGCACACGAATTATTGACAGTATCCAACAGAGTAAACATAGTCAAGAAAAAAGTAGTTGTTTATTTTGTGAGTCCCAAACTCATAGTTCGAATGACTGTGAATTCGTTATGGGGCTGTCTTTGGAAGAACGAAAAAATATCTTATTGCGAAAAGGAGCTTGCTTTAATTGTTTACAATTAGCCCATTTATCGCGTAACTGTCCCACAAGTAAGACTAGATGCGAATTTTGTTCTGGATCCCATCATAAATTTTTCTGTTTTAAACAACAAAAGGAAATAATCAAAGAAGTAGGGAAAGAGTCTACAGATCTAACAAATCAAAGTACAGGAGAGGTTTTTTTACAAACATTAGTTGTTTATATTAAAAATGGAAATTCGAAACAAATGGTGAGGGCCATATTAGACACTGGTAGTCAAAAGAGTTATATTTCTAAATATCTTGCAAAATTCATGGGTTTCAAAAGTATCGGAAAAGAAACCATAATTCACGGGCTTTTTGGTGGACAGCAAATGACTGAAATTCATAATAAGTATTCAATTAAATTTTGTAATCAAGACGGTAAATTTAATTGCACCGTAGATGTAAATGATCAGAAAAATATTTGCTTAGGAATATCTAAAATCAATGATTATCACCTTTTGCAGAAATTAGCAGATCTGAATGTATTTATAAGTGATTCTTCAACAAATAAAGAATATTGCCTTTTTGAGAAGGATGAAAATGAAATCCATATTTTATTGGGATCTGACGTAGTAGGAAAATTACTTACAGGTGAAGTGAAACAATTTTCTAATGGCCTTACAGCAGTAAATACTCGCCTGGGCTGGACTGTAATGGGGAAAATAGACTATGATTCGAATTTAACATCGACCAGTTCTCTTCTCGTTCACTCTTTGCTTACGAATCAAATTAAAATATCCGACTTGTGGGAATTGGATTCGCTTGGCATAAAAGACCCCAGTGAAAAAAGGTCTAAAATAGAATTACAGAATATGGCGTTAAAACATTTTGAAGATACGGTATCGCGAGATAGTGAAGGAAGGTATATAGCTCGTATTACATGGATAGAAGGTAATGCAAAACTTGGGAATAAATTGAACTTAGCTGAAAGAAGATTGAAGAGTACTATAAGATCTTTAAATACTGCAGGAAGACTAACAGATTATGAGCAAGTATTTGTTGACTGGGAGAATGAGGGCATTATCAAAAGAGTCGCACTAGATGAACCTGCCAAAAATGAGAAAATTCACTTTTTACCCCACAATCCAGTGTTCAAGGAAAGCTCTACTACTAAGATTCGCCCGGTTTTCGATGGATCTGCTCGTCATGAAAATTTTTGTTCTCTGAACGAATGTGTTGAAAAGGGCCCCAACTTGATTGAAATGATACCTGCAATTTTGAATCGGTTTCGATTAGGAAAAATAGGGGTCATACCTGATATTCGAAAAGCCTTTTTGCAGACTGCTTTACATGAAAATGACCAGAATTTCTTATGTTTTTTATGGTGGGAAAGAGGTGATCCTGAAAAGGTTATTATCTACAGACATTGTCGAGTTGTTTTTGGCATTTCGTGTAGCCCTTTTTTATTGGCTGCAGTATTAAACTACCATTTTAAACTGGCACCGGATCACCTTAAAAATGTTGCTGAGAAATTAAAAGACTCAATGTACGTCGACAATTGCGTGGCGAGTGTGGACTCGTCCGAAGAACTCAAATCTTTTCAAAGAGACTCTAAAGAATTATTAGCACTGGGAAAATTCGACTTACGTGGTTGGAGACACAGTGATGTGGATGGACCAAATTTTGAAGACACAATTGAACCACGGGATCCCGAACCAGCTGAATTACAAGTGCTTGGACTTTTATGGAACGTAAAGGAAGATAGCCTGTCCATCTCATACCGAAAATCAGAAGTAGAAGACGATATCATCACAAAAAGAAAAATCCTTTCTTCGGCACACCAAATTTTCGATCCAATTGGAGTAACCTGTCCTATTACCCTTATTCCGAAACTGCTCCTTCAAGAATGTTGGAGAATAGAAGCTTCTTGGGATTCCGACTTGCCAATAGAAATCAAAAGAAAATTTGGAGCTTGGAAAAAACAACTTGTAGAGCTCTAAGACGTCAAAATTCCTCGAAGACTTTCGAGTCTAGATTTGAAAGATGCTGACCTGTCGTTTCAAGTTTTTTGTGATGCTTCAGGTCGATCCTATGCAGCTCGTGTTTTCCTGCGAGCAACAAGTCACCTGCATGGTGAAGTCACCTGCCAATTAATTCAAGCGCGATCTAAAGTTGCTCCTTTAAAAGGAACTTCAATTCCAAGGTTGGAATTACTTGCTTGCACGATTGGAGCTAGGTTAGCTAATGCAGTAAAGCAAGATTTGCACATGGAAGATGTTCCCACAACATACTGGTCTGACTCAATGGATGTCCTTTACTGGATTAGAAAAGAAGGCCCATGGGCTATATTCGTTGCAAATAGAGTCGAAGAAATAAGAAAACTCTCGTCGGCCGAAAACTGGAGATATGTTCCAGGAACTATGAACCCTGCCGACCTGCTTTCAAGGGGATGTTCCGTGAGGACACTGATTGACGGACGTTGGTGGGACGGGCCTTCACGGCTCAAAACCCCAACTGAAGATTGGCCAAAATCTGAACATTTTCCAAACATGGAAGTAGTCAGCGCAGAGAAGAAGAAAACGATCGTCACTGCGACTACCATACAACGTGAAGAAAAATACTATAATCGATATTCGTCGTATGTTAAACTTGTAAGAATCACAGCATGGATAACAAGATTTTTGACAAATTTGAAGAAAGACAAAAGTAGAAGAACATTGGGATATTTAAAATATGATGAGATAAGAAAAGCTGAACGTACCTTATTAAAACAGGTGCAAAAGGATGCTTTTAGTAACGAAACGGACAAAAGATTAAGTTCTTTACAAGTGATTAAAGACTCGGAAGGAACTTTAAGATTAAAGAGCAAAGTCTTCTATAGAGATGACAAAGAAGATTTTCGTTTACCAATCATACTTCCATCCCGCCATCCCGTTGTAAAATCTCTTATTATTTATAATTATTTATAAACACGAGCATTTGGGACATTCAGGAGTTCAAATGCTTATGAACAAGCTCAGAGAAAATTACTGGATTTTGAAAAGCAGAAAAACAATTAAGGAAGTCATCAGGTCTTGTATAATTTGCAATAGGTTTAAGGTGAAACCTGTATCAGTATTGGAAGGGTCGTTACCCGAAGACCGTGTAAGGAACGCGGCTGTTTTTGAAATTATAGGGTTAGATTTGGCAGGACCCCTCATTCTTAAGGAAGGAAAAAAGACATGGATATTAATATTGACCTGCGCAGTATACCGTGCTACTCACTTTGAGCTGTTGACGTCAATCTCTACTGAAAATTTTCTACTTGGGTTGAGAAGATTTATTGCACGACGTGGCCGACCATCCGTCATTTACTCGGATAACGGCACTAATTTTAAAGGTGCGTATAGGTTGATGCAGGATGTTGATTTTGAAAAATTGAAGAACTTAGACGATTTAAATCCGATTACTTGGAAATTCATACCCCCTAATGCTCCCTGGTGGGGAGGATTTTGGGAAAGACTAGTAGGACTTACGAAAACAATTTTAAGAAAAACTCTTGGAAGAAGTTCACTGAACGAGGAAGAAATGTACACCGTTCTTTGCGACTGTGAAAGTTTGATTAACTCCAGGCCATTGACTTACGTTTCTGATGATCTAGAGGACTTGGAATCGTTAACACCAGCAATGTTCCTACAGGACATTAGAGAAGTCGGCGTGCCAGAGCTCGATCAAATTGATGAAAACAAGTTGAAGAAGAGATTAGCCTACCGAGTGAAATTGCAAAAGGATTTAAGACAACGTTTTAGAATAGAATACTTAGGTCAATTGAGACAGCTGAATAATATTAAAAGGGAAACTACATTAAATGAAGGAGATATAGTTTTGGTGGGAGAAGACCATGCCAAACGACTAAATTTGAATTTGGGTAGAATTCTGAAACTGTACCCTGGAAAAGACAACAAATTTAGAGTAGCTCTGGTTAAAACAAAATCTGGTTCCTTTCTACGTCCAGTGAAAAACTTATACCCGCTAGAGATGAAAGAAAACCACAAATCCCCTTTGAACCCTACTAACTTTAATTTTCTTTCAGGCGCTAATAAAGGAGCTTCTCTTTCCGAGAATTTAGATCCTGATCCTGGTCCAGATAGACGGCTAGAGAATGCTACAACTTCGATCGAGCCCTGTTCCAGTCGCACGGATAGTGGAGCCGTACCTGAGCCTAATCCTAGTGGAACTCAGTGGACAACCGATGATGGATCTCTTCAGCCTGACCCTCGATGATCCCGCTACGGTAAACTACTAAAAACACCCAAGACTTTTGATGTTTGAGTTTTTTCAATCTTTTTCAAAAACTCAACGCGGGGAATGTCGAAAACCGTGACGTCATATGACTAACTGAACGAACTTTACATTTTTTTCTATTGTCCATGGCTTTAGAATTTTTGTTTTGTGTTTCTTCTTTGAGCATGGCAACGAAGGAAAACGGAGATGTATTTTTTTTTTCGATTCAAGATTGTTCCAAAAAATGTATGTTTTGTTCTTAGAGTAAAATTATAATATTATAGCAATAATGGATCTAGTATTTTTGTGATATGTGTTTTTAGAATTATGATTATTTTTTAGAATAGACAAGCTCGGCCCGAGGTAACTTTGGATTTGAAAAGGTAAAAGAATTTATATTATCTTAAAGATTTTGGAACGTATATTTTTTGATATTTTCGAATAGAATCGTTTTTCACATGTGGCGTGATGTGAGTGGAACGCAAATGTCTGGTCACCTCGCGTACAGGCTACCTTCGTGAAGCCTTCTACGCACGGTTGACGTTGCAGTAACCTTATGACAGCTGCAGCAAAGGTGGATCTGAGTTGAATAGGAGTTGCGTTCGATTCCTTCGTGTGCATAATGACAAATATCGATCCCGGCGCTGATCGTAACAGTTGTTTGCCCTTGACTGAACTTTCTGGATGCCTGAGGTGCAGTTAGAAATTGTTGCCTAATCAATAAACCACTGAATAACTGACATTTAACCTTCTAGCTGCTTCCGTCTTATTTTGTCTTGCTTCCAGTTCTAGTCTCCCAAAAGCACTTCATTGCAGTTCTTCGGGCAAATGATGTCAGGAAGGTACTTCTACGAATTCGCCCACCTCCGATTTCTTGCCTTACAGTCACAGCAAAAATTGCAGGCTTGATCTCAAACATGAAGTGTTTTGTTCCTAGTAAATTATTTCTTCCCTAATTTGCATATTGCAGCCATACTCTTTTCCAGCAGTAACTTGACAACTTATTCTTATTTCATACAGATTGACTTATTTTTGAGCGAGTTATCGCTATTTTTGTGATTTTTCATTAGTATTTGGAAACTAGTGTAATTAAAACACATTACTTCCATTTTGAACCGAAGTTAGGTTGTTTGAAAATCATTCGGAAAAGAAAAATATTTGGAGCAACGAGAAAATATGATCATTTTACTGTAAACTAGCGAAGTGCCATTGATTTGCACGAGGAGATTTTAAAAATTTATTTAATTTTCTCAAAGTTTAATTTTATGCATCTTCCATATCGAGCCATGATACCAAACTGAGCTCAAGTTTACTAACAACCTAGCATCCTTTCATTTAATTAAGTCAGGCCGTGAAAGTGTGATAAACAAATGAAATTTTTAAAAAGGATAACCTATAACTCTAAATAAGTAACTACTATTTATGATGCTCAAACGCGTTTTATTAAATTCGACCCAGCATTTTATGCGTGGTGCGCGAACAAAAATAGCTTCAGAGAGATAATTGTCGTCAAGGCTCCCTTAGAGCATGAAATGGATAGATACTAAAAATATTTCATTTCCAAGAAGACGAAAGTCCTATTCTATGTAAATAGATTATTGTTTAGTCGTTTTTTTTTTTTTTTTTTTTACTAATTTGTACAGTGACACCTTTGTAAATTGGACACGTGGTTTTCATGAAAAGTGTTCAATTTATGGAGTTACCCACAAACGTGGATTGATTTTGTTAGTTATATCATAATATGAATTATTATTATTATGATATAACAATTAGAATCAATAAATATTGATTCTAAAACTAAACTCAGTGACACAACAGCCCTAGTGGGCCAATGCCTGCGATAACCAACCATGCCTTCGCGACCATGGGGTCTGGAGTGCAGTAGCACATGCCCCGGTCAGTTGGTCAGCCTGACGCGGGGCCCCCAGCGTTTAGTTTCCCAAGAAAGCTTGATCCTCATTTTATCGACTCACTTAAGGGATGAAAGGCTGAATATTGATTCTATTAGTATGTAATTGATAAAAGTAAATCATAATTTTTATTACCTTTTAATACAAATTGTGCAAATGTATTCTTTAAAAAAAAAAGAGAGAAAGGGAAAGATCACAGTAATAATTAATAAAAGAGCATACCTATTTATTTTGCGATGAAAAATAATTCGTAATTTCCATTTATTTTAATCTTTAATTTTTTACTTTATCGCTCGTAATTTTCGTTTCCAATTTATAAATGTCACTTACGTTAAATATATCCGTATTCCTAGTAGATGCATATTCTTTTTTAGGTAGTCCAGGACATTTATATCGTTATTCCTTTTAGGTATAGATTTGCGTCTGGTCCTAATAAGAGGTTCGAATTTTTCTCAACATTTTCGAGTTAAATTCCGGAGAGTGGGGTAGATCCTAAATACTATAGAACTGCTGAACAGAGACTGGATCCCTACATATTCGTATCATTAATATTGTCATCTACATTAGTAACTTCAAGAAATCTGTGTGTGAGTGGACAATGTCTAGACTATTTAAAGCTTCCTAGATGCCTAGTCTATTCTATATAAAACCACCGTCGTTTTTGTCTTGATTTATGGTTCCTTTTCCTTTGATTTTTGAAGTTATGGCTTTAAACTGTATGACATTAGGAGGTTGAGAAAATTATTTCATCGTTAAAAGAAAAAACAATATCGAGAGTACAGTTGACATTGTACCTATAGTAAGCCGGTTATTGCTTTTTGAGTAACTGGGAAAGGTTGTCGGTTCTCTTTGTAAAATTTGGTGCATTTTGCTGGATTGTCGACTTAAGTCGGCTTTTGGGTGCCCAACATCCGAGACAAGGAGGTGTCCAAAACATGGAGGTTGGATGCAATGTAAATATTATGGGTACGTTCCGTTCTCCTGAAAAGTGTCCAAATGATGAGGGGTGTCCAATCGGGAGGCTTCTGTACTTGCTATAGTAATTTAATTTTAGAAGGAAAAAAACGTATTTTAACTGCTGATGGGGTTGGAGGGGTGACAAAATGAATGTCCGCCCCGGGTGCCAAAAGCCCTTGGCACGCCACTGCGCGCGAGACCACGAGACTGGTCTCGCGTATTGTCTGACGCCCAAAATGCCTTTATAGAATCTCCTTGCAAATTACTTTTGACTCGAACTAGTATTAGTTGCGAGACGTACTTGAGAACAGGGCCAGAGTGGGGCATCGGGCGGTCGGGTGAACGCCAGGGCTGTAGCCAGAGGGGGACTATGGGAGCTGAGCCCTACCTAACAGGCTTTCAGCCCCCTCTAAGATTTTCAAAAAATTTTGTAAATTTACTGATAAATACAAAAGTTCAGAAACGAATGGTTTTAACGATCTTTAAATTTCACATCATTAAAAATCTCTCTTTTTTTTTTGGGGGGGGGGGGTGGATTTCTAATCGCAATGGTTAGATTTTTAACATTTGCTGTAAGGAATGATAATGTAAAAAATTTGAATTAAATTGTTTTCCAAAAATAAATTCATCGCAGGATTAAGCAACACGGTACGTCTCCTTTTTTTTTTTTTTTTTTTTTTACCTGACACATAAAGTTGTGACAGTCCAACTGTGTTGGAAAGGGTCCCCACACTTAAACAAGGTTCAAACAATTATACTTTCATATTATAATAGTTGACACATCCTTCAGATTAAAAAGTAAAAAGAAAAACCAACCGGTACTCTTTAAACTGATCACCTTGTATAATATTTATATTTTGCTTTATTTAGACATTTAAAACGAAAAATAAATGCACTTTCCTGTAAAATTTCATCCCAAAGTTTGATAGTTAAATTTATTTTACTGATCTTCTTTAATTGGTTAGCATTTAATGAACTATAAAAGGTACAATTGACGAGTAATTATACCTTATAAATTATTCTTGCACAAAAAATGACTCTAACCGATATCCAGTACTGCATTCGCTCAAAATATCGTTTGAATATTTTTCATATAATCTCGATGAAAAAACTATTAACATAATGAATGTTAAATATTTTTGAAATACTGTGTTTTGTGAAGCACCTACTCTAGAAAAAAAATATACAAACTGAAAACAGTTTCTTCCCTCCGCCCCCTCGATTACTAATACTTATATTTGGTTAGCCCCCGAACTAGATTCTAAGCCCTACTTAAAATTTCCTCCTGGTTACGGCCCTGGTGTACGCCCGATGGGACGGTGGTTTGGTGAGCTGCAAGGGTTGTTCTCAGGAAGCTCTAGATTCGAGCCCAGGACAGCCTCGGGAAGCTCTAGATTCAACAGCGACCAGCAAGGTCGCGACGCAAAATGTGCAAGGGACATATCTTTGAACAACGGTTCCCATATCTAGACTATCAATATTCTAACATATAAATAGTTCTATGTTATATATTATCATATATGTATATATATATATATATATATATATATATATATATATATATATATATATATATATATATATATATGTTAATTGGCACCATGTGCTATCTACTTTTTTATTTTTTATATTTTCTTCACTTTATCGTTGGATTATCTTGGGATTTCACTTTACGTAAGTAAGCTATTATATATTATATATATATATATATATATATATATATATTACTAGCTGAAGTACCCCTTCTCCGCACGGAAATGGATACTGTTAAACCAACTAAGATAAATTATATTAAACGTATTCTGGTTATAGATTTAATTTGCTACAAAAACTGTTTTACCATATTTCTTAGGCATATTCTAACTATACTTGATTTTTAAAAATAATAATTGGAATGTGCATCATGATCCGCGAGTGTGCCGTATTTGTTTTCCTTGTTATATAAAATACTTCTTCAAAACTGAGTCTACATTAAAATCGTCTACTAAAATTTTTTTGATATCCTCGCCAGGAATATTCTTACTATACATTTTTATTTACACGAATATAGACACCAACAGTTGCGGATCCAAGGGAGGGGCTAGGGGGCTTCATTCCCCCCAAAAAAGAGATTGCTAAAGAGTAACATTCTGCTTTATTATACACTTTAAATAGCTAAAATGATCAAATTTTAAAACTTAGTCCCTCCCCTAAAGCATGCACATTGGTTTAGACTGAAATTTTGATTTATATTACATTTTAATTGGGTGAGATAAGCTTTTTTAAAAATTTAGCCTGAAGTATCGCATTTCAGTTTCCAATATATTTAAATAGCGTGCATCAAGAATGCGTAAAGTTTAACAGCCATACAAGAAAATTGTGTAGTTCACATCAGGACTATTTTTTGTGATAGGAAATCGACTTTCCGAACTTTCTTGAATTAGCTTACAATTTAAAAAAGATTATTGACCACTGGCACCTATGGAACTCGCTTACAGTTTTGAAAAATAGGTTTTTTTTTAAAAGCATAGACCATAAGACATAAGATCACTATAATAATTTTTAAAATAAAGTAAATTCCAAAAATTTTTATTGAAGTTATTCTACACAAAATATATCATACACATAATTTACAAAAGAAGTATTTTCTTTGAGTTTTGCAGCAGCATCTTCAAACATCTTATTTTATGAGCAGCTTCTAGGAGAAAAAAAGAAAATATTTAGAACTTAATTTACACAATAATAGGAAATGCATCTGTCGTAAGTCTGCTTCATATGTTTTTTTTTACATAATTTCTATATCAGGGATTTCCAACCCTTATATTACTTCAACTCCCCAGAAAACGTTTTTTTTTTTTTTTTTTTTTTTTTTTCTGAATAGACCCCTACGTTTTCCCCAACACATCGGTATCTCGAAAAATTTTCCCAATGCACTCACAAAGACAGCAAAACATTAGGTGAAAGAAATTTTTCATGTGTCCGGCAGTAGTTAAGCAGTAGTAACAGTTGGTTAAGCTCGGTTCCCATTGGAACTCCGAAATGGAAACAGCACCTGCTTGGCCAGTGCCTAGAAGGGCAAACTCCTTTCTCGACTGAGGCTGATGTAAACTGTGTACGCTGTAGGGAATTAATTCACGAAAAATGTGTTATGACTTCAATGTTTTCCATGTTCAATCCATATCTCTCTTTGGGGTACCAATCCAGCTCTTAGGTCATCCAGCTGTCATCTGAAATTGGTTCAAAATTTAGGAGGGAGACCCGGGATAAGTCGGTATTTCCCTCACTGGGGATCAGCAAAAAGGAAGCTGCCCAATTAAGGCCATTTTCGCTTTATATAAAGAATCTGATCCCGCTCTGCAGTTGGCCAGAGGGTTTCGAAGCAACAATAACAATTTTCATGCTCTGCGTTTGCAGAATTTACCATGATTCAGACTGCGGGATGCAGAAAATGACCCCAAAGTCGGATTTTTACATATCCCTTCTTTTTTCAACTTTTGAACCCTCTGAAGTCTTATTTCATGTCAGTTTGTTTGTTTGTGTTGTGATGCAACGCTAAGGGTGGACGATCACCCTAGGATGAGGGGTTATCTTAAAATGTAATTTTTAAAAATATAATTCCCAAATTTTGTACATCACCTCATTAGTGTATGGGAATGCTTTTGTACGAGGTTCATATAAAAATGTAGAAAGTGTAACTTTTTGAAAATTAAAGAGAGGAATTTTTTTTAACGGAGTCTTACTTCCGACCTCATTTTGAACACTTTTCTCAATTTACGCTGTCCACTTATCTAACGGGCTTAAAGAATTAAAGCCCGTTACCACCTTTTTGGGACACCCTGTATCAGTCCGGTTTATAATATCCACAGGTTCTGAAACCATCATTAACCAGTGTTCTGCTTTAAAAAAGAAAAAAAAAATCACTGTATTTATGTATACTATTTCTAAGCTAATCTAAATTCATCAACGCGGGTTTCGAAGTTTATAAAGCGAAACAAAACAGTCGTTTGAATATCAAATCAATGCTGTACAGCTTCTCATTTCCATAACCCTAAGAATCTGCGCTTTATACCTTTGGAAACTATCTTGGCGAGTAATCGCATCGTTTGGATTTTTTTTCTTTTTTTTATGGTCAACGGATGCAAATAATCGGTACTTATTTTACCGTCGACAATTCACGCCAACAAGTTTCTTCGCCAAATTATTGCAATGCACTACATTGTAACAATGAATCTGATGTATTCCACACGCACACGAAATCGCTCTTTTTGGCTGACTGACTGTAAAATACATAAGTACCAAATAAGCTTGTTTTGGTCGGAAGTATGATTTTTTTATTAGATTCAATGAAGAATTTACCCGTATATTTTAAAACTAAAAAGCGATTAACTGTATGAACTAGTGTAATTACACACTGTACGCCGTGTAAAGATAGGAAATAGATACTAATAAAAAATAGTGTTATTCCATTAGTGTTATGCAACAGTATCAAGAGAGAAAAAAATAACTACAGAGATGTGAACATATACTTTACTTATATTAGACTAATACTATATTAAAAATGTCAAAAATTTGTTACAAATGATAGTTATACGTACCAATATAGACTAATCACCACCAAAAGACTTCTTCAGTTTTTTTCGTCTCCTATTCTTATGAAAACATGGCGTCTGCCGGTAGATACTCGGATGTTGCCATCGCTCGACTGTTGCATGAACAGAGCGCATGCGCCAATTTTCATCGGCTGAATGCCGCTCGGCCGTTATGCGGGCCGAAATTTCTTTTCAGTTCAGCGTATTTTGATCAAATTTAGGCATATGGCCCGATAACTCAGGCCGGATATCGTTCCGAGCATCGTTTTATGGGTACCGGACCTATCAGTGTCTGCCGCACACATAACAATCATCGTTTTTAGATGGAATTCCGTGTCTGGGCCGAGTACCGAATTTCGGTGAGCGATGAGTTGCGATGAATGCCGGTGGTTGGCCGAGCAGAAACTGGGAATTGTTGCTTGTAGGGAATACATTAATGTCTATGGAAATCGTCAATATATTACGTACTGTAGTCAGTCATTGTTTGATAAATGCCCAAAATCCTACTATTTTTCATCGACCTTGGTGAGTTTTGCCTAAATATCGCCAAATCTGGGGCCAAAATTAATTTTGTATTTAGCATAACTCTAAAACTTTTAACCGTAGAATGTTGAAATTTTGCATTTAGAACTATTGTAACATCTAACTGGGCATCTCTTTTTTGATTGCAATGACTGGGTAATTTACTTACAGGGTCAGCCAAATGGGTTTAAATACATTAAAGTGTATGGATATATTGAGTTAATTGAAAGTCTGTGATGAATCACTATTTCTGTTATTGCCCAAAATCTCGCGAACTATCTCAAGTTTGTTGGCTTTTGGAAAAATATATCCCAATTAAGTGTCAAAAGCAAATCTTTCAAATACAGCCCAGCTTGGCGATATCTCAAATGCTTGGCTAGAATTCGCTAAACCATAGTATTATTGCAGTATTTTATCTTTTTCAAACAAAATACGTTTAGATGAAGTGCGCCGAAAATATTTTTGATTTTATAGACGTTCAAGGAAATCATGTGGTGTCCACATCAGATTTTTTTCGGTGAACTCCGGGAATAGTACAGATTTTGGAGTTCGTCCATACTCACTGAAGGACGATTGAATTCAAGGGTGCCGGCAGGATCATTTCCAGGAGGGTGCACCCAAGATATACACATATACAGGGTGTTCCTGAATTCATAGGCCAAACTTTAAGAATAAATAAAATGCATATAAAGAAGCATTGTAAAGCAGATTACCAGTGTGAGGTTAGAAATAAAACGTGTAGGTGGAAATATAGCAAATGCAAAAGAAATGAAAAAGCTCTATTGTAAATGCTCAAATTTGCTGGTAGCGTCTAGCAAGTGATTGGCGTACCCTTTCGAAATGCCAGGTGTTCCACGAACGGTTGCAGCGGTTACTAAAGTTTTGTAATGAGGCCCTCATCTGAGTCAACTGGAGTCTTGTAAACGAGTGCCTTGAGATGTCCCCAAAAGCAAAACTCGATACTTGATTAATCTAATGAACCTGCTGGCCAAGAGTATAGTTTCGTTTGTCCAATCCATCGGAGGTCAAAGATGACAATGAGGTAATTACGCACATTATTTGCGAAATAGTCTGGCGAAACTATCTAAATTTTTCATTTCCAACCAAACGTTGCAACGCAGAAAAATGCTTCTTTTATGTATTTTAACTACCTTCAGGGACACCCAGTATACATGCATACATAGGCGTAGAGTTATATGGGCCCGTGGGGCTCGAGCCCCCCCCAATAAATTGTGAATAGGGGCTGATCCCACCCAATAATTTATCACTAAATGCAGAAAACTAATTTATACTAGCATAAAAAGAAGTATTCAAGCCATTTACAAATGTTTAAAAAAACCTTTACTTTTAAAATTTTTTCATCTTTTGATTTCAATCATGATTTAGTATTCATTGTGACGCCCTGTAACACAAAATGTTACTATAAACTGCCGTCGCCAGGCTCTGATTAATTAAAATCAGATTATGCAATGTAAAGTATGAAATGAAGAAAAGTTCAGATGTGTCTAAAATGCACTATCTCATCGAAAATGCTTTTTTTTTCCTCCTTTGGATTTTTTTACTTTGGTTCTATTTTTAACTTATAACATGGTAGGAAGATACTAACATGGATACTTACCTTACATTGGTGTAGAATTCTATGGACCCATAGAGATCGAGCGCCTCCAATAATTTACACTTATATATAGTAAGTCATAGCTGCCAACTACTACGGAATATAACTAACCACTTTTTGTAAACGGTATATTTTTAAATTATTTTTTTCAAAATAGTAACCAGCTCGCGCGCGCATCACAAAAATTTTGCTATATTTTAAGCCGAAAAATCATGTGGAAAAAGTGGATAATTATATTCCATAGTAGTTGGCAACTATGAGTAAGTTATATGTACGTGAATCAGTTGCGTAGCCAGAAATTTTTCATGGTGGGGGGGGGGGGGTTACGACTTTTGCAACTCACATATATGTATATACGCCACTGACGTAAATATATGTGGTTGTGTTTTGGGGCCGGCCCCCCCAATAATTTTGAAAACTTTACGCTTATGCATGCATATAAAAAATTAGACTATATGGCGTTTGAAGGAAAAAGAGTCTTGACTGGAAAATGTAGCATTAATATGTGAAATGAACATCGTCATAGATATTTTGTCGCAGCTGAAAAGTACAAAATCTTAAACTATTAATTTGGCCTAATTAGTAATACCTCAATTTAAGTATACTAATAATTAATTATTTAAATTATATGCAATTTTGATAACATTGTTTAATATTTAAATAGACTACTTTTCCCAGAAAAACTGAAGCGAAAAAATGTATTTTGTCTAGCATTGATGTATATAGCAATTTTTGGCTTAGGGGTGGGTCCCCGCCATGTCCAGTACTGAAAATGGTAGATGGCTAAAATGTGAAGGTCAATAGTTCTGATCTGCCGCGCGGGTGTCAATCTAACGGTTTTCAGTGTTGGCCAGTTTTCTCTACATGTTACGTGAAAACGCGTTAGAACCCTTTAAAAAGTCCTCTGCCGAAGGTGCAGGTTTTCCTTAAGGGTTTAGGTATCGTCTTGCCGAAAACCCGCAAGAACGAGAATGACTGATTACAAATCCAGTCACTAAAAATCGGGGTTGAAACGGGGGCTGTCTGTAAAATATTAATGTGTTTCTTCAGGTCTATTCCGGGGCTGTGTCCCGCAATATCGAAAGATAAGGATGACAGAAGAGCGCAAATTCTCCTTAATTGGATTTGTCGCGTTTAAGGGGTCAGTTAGAAATGCAAAAAAAAAAAACCCACTCTCCAAAATAAGCGATTTCCTCACCCACAAGTCCGAAGAACTTTGACCCCTCACCCCGCACCTTTTGAAAGGGGAAGCTGAATTGAGGGGTTGTTAACAAAAAAAAGTAATGGTCATTCTTGGTCAAGGAAAGTAAGCTTTATAAGCTGTTATTTGGTCTTAAAAACAGTTGACCGTGCGAAAAGATATAACGTGCAAGAAAAAATCTCAAACATATGCTTTTTGATTGATATCTTTTGAGTTTTACTCTTCCCAAAATAAAATCCTGCGTGTGACCCTGCGCTTATGAAATTACAAACGAAATCGGTCTTTTATAATCTAAAATAAGCGATTTCGGGGGGGGGGGATTTACTGTTTATGGATACCGATTTTTCAGTTAGCTCATAATTTCGAAGCATATGTTAATGTTTCTGATATACATTATTTGTTTCTATAATTTCATAGAAATTGTGCACTTTATGAGATAAATATTGAAACTCAATGCAATCTCTCTGGTCAATACCTTAAAAACTTTGTTAAAAGCCAAGTGTATAGAAGTGCGATTATAAAAAATGAATTAAAAATTGCTTAATGAATTAAAAAACATTTAAATGGTATCAGTAAATTAATATTTGTAAATTATTTTCAGTAGAACTAATCTGTGTTTAATGCGAATTAAATTGTTGATTAAAATTCTGAGTTTTTATCAACATTTATTCGTCATTGGATCTTAAAGTTTCTGTAATGCAATAACAATTATGTTTGTGTCAATTAATCGATTAAATGGTTCGAATGTTCGATTAATTTTTTTCCTGGCTATTTCTATTCGGCTAATTCGATCACATTGCTGTTAAAAATATATTTATTCACTATTCAAGTTTGATTAAAATCATATTTTCTTCTATAATATTCGACCTTCCTCGAGTGTAAATCTTCGTTGAAACAGCGTAACTTGCTGGGTGTAATTCTTTGTTATTATTGGTTATGGAATTTATATTGTAGCTCTAAAAACTTCTATGATGATTTCAAGAAGTTTGATTTGTGTTTTGAACGTAAAGAGAAAACGTTGTGAATAAGATCTAATTTCACATAAAAATCATTATAAATTTTGATCTCATATATAGGTAAAAGCGATGGTACTAGTTATCAGTAACTGCCTAGGTATCATAATTGAACATCTGAAGGTTTAACCAATTTATACATTATTTTACTTTAAAAAAATCAAAAAATACTTCCACCGCTAATGTTCTGCGAGTTAGGACAGATTTTTATTTTGCAATACGTGCTTAAGACTTTTCCCATTAAAAAAATAAAATATATGCATATGCATTATTAGTGTACATTGTGTCCTTTTTAAATAAGATTTATTGATTTATTTAATTTTACTTACAATTACTACTAAACATATTGGGCGAGGAGAGAACTAATTGCTGAATTGATTTTGCAAAATATCAAACGATTTAGCAGTAACGGAAATTGCGTCTTTGATATTAACAATTCTTGAGAAGAGTTCAAATGCAACTTCTTTATAAAACTTGTAACCATCTCTAATTACACAATCACAGTGATTTTTAAAAAGTTTATTCTATTAAAAATCCAACATGAATTCATATTCTCTATGCTTCTCTATCCAGGGGAGCAGTTGAGTATGGCAGGTAGGGCACGTTCCATGCGCAATACTTTAAAGGGGTTACAGATTCCAACAAAGACACTGACACAATGAATGAAACAATCAACCCATTCACTCTTACCTTTACAGGGATGCGACGACAGTGATTATTTCTTCTGCAATCATCGTTGCTTCCTAGTTTCGGTCTTTGAATGATCCTGTTGCGGGCCAGCAACCCAAATTTGAGCTGCATTGAAAGACCCAAGCCGGGAAGCAACGCTGAGAGCAGACGAAAAAATCGCTGTCGTCGCTTCCTTGAAACGATGAAAGCGAAAAAGTTAAACAAAACGCTAAAATATCTATTTTTAAATGACTGCTCTTAGAACATGAATCTGTGAGACTTTTATAATTTGAAAATATAATTTGTCATTCGAAAGAAATGTTTAGAATGACCGTACAAAGTGTTCAGTGTCTTTCTAACTAAGAGAAAGAGCGCATAATGTTGTCTGCCACATGAACGTTACTTTACCTAGGTACGACACTGAATCTCAAATTTTTCTGAGTTGTTAGACATGCAGCTGCAACATTTTCAATGTATACTTTTCAACTTTAGTTTATACAAACGGGGAAAAAATCATGAGAATTTCATTCATACTAAATATCTTATATAAAATGCATAAGGTATTACGAAAAATGATATTTTTGGAGGAAACAAATTATTTTGCACTTTTTTTTTGGTGTGTGTGTGTGTGTCTATGAATTTATTCTTATGTATACTTATTTATCTTATCTTGTTATCTCTTATTAAAATAGTAAACAATATACCACACAAAAAAGTACAGAATGTCTTTATTTTAAAATGCCAAAATTTAAGGATTTGAGTGAAACAGCTTTTCAAGAAATAAAAGCTTTAGTTTTAATAGTATTAATAGTATATAAGAATATTCTACGGTGAAATAGAAATCTGTTATCATATTTAGTGGACTTTATACGAAATGAAGTACCCAAGAATAATCGTGTTACAATATTATCGTGTTAATACATTTTCCCAAAACAAATAAATAAATAATTATTATATTAATTAACAAAAAATTTATACAATCAGAAATTAAATTAGAAAGGCATTCAGGACGCTATCACTATTGAGCTACATAGGATTTAGAGAAGGGGCCTAATGTATTTCGCAGTACACAAATGATCAAATATTCTACTTTTATTCGATAAATTTTTTACCTAGTTTCTGTGATTATTACTCTGACAAATATACTGAAATTTAGTCTACAGTAAGGTGGTAAGGTGTTTCAGTTCCCAAGAACGAAGACTTTCTTTTTATATCTTGACAGAAAATTGTTAAAAAATAATTTTTTAATTAAAAAATTAAATTGGTTAGGGGGACTTTGTCATTAGAGTTTACAAACTGCATTTTTTGTTGTATTTATCAACATTAATAATATTCTTTACAAGATACGAACCTTAATAAGGTTACTAAAAAAGTCAAGTATATGAACTTGATCCTAAGTATAGAGGAAACTTTTTTCATTATTTTTAATGCATTATGCATGTCCTTTAAAAATACATGAGAGGATTAATTTGTCATGTCTAATTGGCATTCATTTTATTAAAAAAATTTCGTTTCGAAAATAAATGTTTGAAAGCACCATGATATTAATTTTGCTATCATTTTTACACTATATTTCCTTTCTGCGCAGTTTAGAAAAAGTTCCCTCCTTTACAAAAAATGCTCATGAGTTAATTTGCGGCAAATTCTCTAAGAAAAATAAGTGTTTTTTATCCTGCCTTAAATCCAAACCATTTCTTGATTAGTCCAGAATTCCATAGAAACTGTATTACCGCTAAAATACATCTGTGTACGCTTCATTAAGAAGTCTATTCAAAATCATTCCTATTTGGGAATTTAGATTATAAAGGAAATTCTGTTCCTTATCCAAAAATCTAAGAGAAAAAAACAATATAGTCTTGAGTCATATATTGACTTACTAAAAAAGAACACATACTTTTTATACGAGGGGGGGCGGGGGAGACAAGTTTTGTAAGCTGAAATTAGTCTGTGCTTTTAAAATTCAAGAAATTTATGGGTGGTTTTGGGAAAAAAAAAAAAAGAAAGAAAGAAAGAGGCCAGACTCTTTTTAATAGATATAATATAGAGATCTAAGTCCAGATCTCTTTTCAGTTCCCTCTGTTCTTAGTGACGAAGGGCTTTGACTGAGGAATACTAAAACAATTTTTAGTCGGAACGTACGTATCTACTTACCTGTTACATCGTATGTGTGTTTTTTTACAAAGTTTTTTATTTACTTTATCGTTTAACACCAGTATTTTGAGTGTTTTTTCCGCAGACTCTAAAACATTCTAAACGTTCATTTTCAAAATCTTACAAGCACTAAAACTATCATAGTTACAAAATATTAAGTGGAAATCATTGTACATTCTGCAATTTCTAAACAATCCCGTTTCAGCAAATGTTTCTGTTTCAGAATTTCAAAACTTTCTTCTAATCGTGTAATTTACAGAGGTTAATTATCTACTAGCAAAAAAAAAAAAAAAAAAAAAAGGCCTCGTGCTGGCTTTGTCGAGCTGTGACACACACAATAATATACATGAAGTTTATAAAGCTATTTGGATAGAAATAAGTGAATATTTTGCTATATTTACATCTATTTTCATTATTTATTTATTTTATTTATTTAAATCTATCCATGTGCCTATTGAGAGTGTTTTCAATCATTGGTCGATTAAAAAAAAAAAGTTACTAAATCATATCACGCGTTCTCAATGAAATTGAAAACAAATGTTTTCAGTTTCGGTTTTGTTTTTCATATATTGATAAGAATGGATGTGTAAAACCTAGTGTTAAGGTGTAGATTAACCTAATCTTTGTAAAATAATAATCACTCTTCTTAGCGTATGATTACGTTCCTCCGTAATTGTTCCATGTAAAGATTTTTCTTTTTTTCAAAATCGTTTTAATATATTATTCCTTTAGAAAAAAAAAAAGGCGGGTGTACTATTCAAGTATACTAATTGAATTGACCTTGTCGTCATTAAAGAATCACGTAAGATTTATAAACTTTCAGATAATTAACGTCATATTGAAAGTAAATTTGCAACTTGAGCAATGCTTAAATAGTTCCTTCAGATAACATAGTTTGACATTTTTCACGTGATTAAAATACATAAACTATGTTCTTCTGCTGAACCATGGGAAATTTAAATAAGTAACGTGTTTATCAGAAGATTTGTTACGATAATTTCCTTAAAGCACAATATACCTTGTTAATAAATATTCCGTGAGTATTTAATTCAGTATTTGTTATATACATTCATCATTTTTAACGGGCGCCTTCCAAATAACTGAACCAGGGGCGTAGCCAGGGGGGGGGCGGGGGATATCGGAATATATCCCCCCCCGAAATTTTTGGATTAGTGATGAAATTCCGTCTATTTATACACATATAAGTTCATATCCGCCCTCCCCCCGAAAAATTTTCCTGGCTACGCGCCTGAACTGAACGATGAGAATTTTCTATATCACTATATGCATACTGTGGCACTTTCAACTAAAAAGATTGCTGATCTTTCTTCATTTTAATTAAACTAAATTGTACTGTCTGATACCAGAGTGGACATTTACATAATTAATTCATCGAGCAATTGCATTTATTATTTCAATGTTATAGGACAGTTATTATTTTTATTACATATAGGACAACCAATAACAAAACTACAATGTTTATTATGGCACAGTGTTTATGCCACTGAAAATGGTAGATGGCCGATGTGTGAAGGTCCCGGGTTCGGGACCCATTGCGCGGCTGTCGATCTAACATTCTGGAGTTTTGGTAGGTTTTCTCCAGATGTAACGTGAATACGCGTTAGAAACCCTTAGAAAGTCCTTGTACCAAGGCATCCCCCCTTGGCAGATCGCCCTAGTATTGCGTTGCCATAATCACACACACATTTGGCTAAAATTTTTAGTTTTTCTTCATTTTATATTTAATGTCAGTAACAGAGTGAACATCTGCCAGTGTTTTAAGCTAAAAAATCTATTATATCGTCCTTAGTCTGAAAATTGTACTAGTTTTGTAAAATCGTGCTAACAAAATATTTTTATGGCACATAAAATTTGAAAGTTCTAGAATAAAAAACTTTGAACACTTGTTCAGAACAGAATGCAAACTATGGCTATTACAACTCTTGAGAACTTGTGTCTTTCAACTGACCTCTATTACACAGTAAAATTTCCTGGAAGTCGGTTGGGAAAGAGGAAAAAGAAAGGTTTTATGGCTTTATGGCCCCCTTTCAAAGATTCTTATCTAGGTATTTATTATCTTGACCAGTCAGAATTCATGTAACCTAAAGTGCGCTCTTGTTTGTAAAAAGGATAAAACGTCTTGTTTCCAGAACTGTCATTCCATTCCCAGTGGTGGGAAAAACTACTTTTTTTTTGTAGCGAACTACAACTACCGCTACTTTTCGAAAAATGTAGCTAACTACAACTACAACTACTTTTTGAAAAATGTAGTTAGCTACACTACTTTTGAAATGTAGTCGCTACTTCGCTACTTTTTCGCTACTTTTAGGAGACAAATTTTGCTAACAGATTCAGTTTGCATTACATTCATATTTAAGGATATTTATATCTTAATTAGAGAAAACTATTGATATCTTAATTAGAAAAAAACTATTGCACTAATAAACAACTACCAGGGAAGTGTTTGAGGAGGGCGGCGGGCCCCCTCAAGAAATGTAAAGCAATTATTAAAAAGGAGCTATTTTGAAACATTTCTTTTAACTTTAGAACAATAAAGTTTAAAATACCGAATCGTCCCCCTCCCCTCGAAATGGAAGCCTATATATATGCTACTGACAACTACTGCTAATTATTGAAGTATTGTTGAAAACTAATTCAGTTTTAATACCTCTATGATAAAAATAAATTGGGAAAGTGAGCTCTGAAAGCATGAGAACCAAAAAAGTAAAAATAATAATAATAATAATAATAATTGGATGTCTGAGCGGTAAACTCGTTAAACTCGGTCAAAACTCGTTTAACTGAGAGGTTTTTTTAAAAATACGTTTCTACCTTAATTTAAAAAAAATTATCCACTTAATTGCATCTACAAAATAATACCGAAGAAAGATCACGTAACGGCTTGCCAAATTAATTTAGTTCCTATGTTTTGTTAAGAGCACAACGTTGTACTTGTATATTTAAATTAACGACATTTCATTTTAAAAGCTAATGATTTATTTATTTGCGAAGGGAGGACAGCTTACGCCACTAAATGTGTCGTTTAGAGCTACGTATGTAATAATTTTGCCATACAAAATGTATATTCTGGGGGGGTAGGCGGGCTGAGACAGCCTTACTATTTTTTGACGTATATTGATAGTTGAATGTTTCAAGAAAGTGACATAGCAAAACTTTTTTTAAAATTAACACATATTTTAACTAATCTAAATATTTCATTAACAAATAAAGAATATCTGCTTTTTTTCTCTTTGAGATATGAAGGATACTTGAAAAACATGTTTTGGCTCCCTCCTCTCCCCCATAAGAGCGACAAAAAAATCCTAATATTTTTTAGACGTTCTTGTTTATTACATTTTAAAGCAAAATAAAAATAAAAATCTTATACTTAATTTGTTTGTCTTTGTTTTGCCAACTTGCTATATCCCCACCCCTTCCTAAAATTTCTTTTTAGATATTCTTTTTTGTTGTATTTTTAAAAAAATCATATGAATGTTCTTTTTTTAATACAAAGGATATATTAAATAATATGTAAAAAACATTTTGCCCCCCCCCCCTCCCTCAGTGCAGCATCCCTTGGGGTGGCAATCTTTAAAAAATCCTTAAATTTTTCTTTCCATTTTGTTACATTTTTAAACAAAAAATCTTAATATCTGTTTTTTTTTTTTTTTGCTGTAAGGTATGAAGGATATGTGAAAAACTCATTTTGACTCCATCCCCTCAAGGTAAATTTCGAAGAATCACCCATTTTTTTCCGATTTTTCTGTTTTTTTATATTTTCAAACAAAAATCCTGTGAATGTCTGTTTTTTTAATTTGAGATATGAAATCAATATTAAAAATTTGTGAAATACCCGTTTTGCCCCCTGTCCCCCTTTGGGAAAAGGCGATTTTCAAAAAATCATTAAATTTGTATTTAGATAATCCGGTTACTTATATTTTAAAACAAAACTCGTATTCTTATTTGTTGCTGTTTTCTTTGAGATCGTAAAATACTACAACTATTACAAAAATAAACTTTCACTTTCATCGATATTCGTGGGGGGGGGGGGGGAGGAATCACGCATAAAACTAATTTTTGTAATATGTTACATACTGTTTACAAGTCACATTACATATTTACAAGTCACTTTTATATTTACAAGTCATATTATATTTACAAGTCACATTTATATTTACAAGTCACATTAACCAAGTTAAAATGAAAATTTGAACGCAACGTAACTCCCCCCAAAAAAGACAACAATAAATGGGCGAGCAGTTCACGTTTGAGAACGGATTTAGAAAACCAAACAAAGTAGACAATTCATTATAGGTTCAGGTTCAAGGGGTATAATTGGAGTTTTTTTTCCTTTTCATTGCTTTCTCAGTAATTTTCTGGGCTGGTGTAAACCAGGAAGTTGTAAAACGAAGCTGTATTGCCCCCTACAAGTCCTTCCCACAGATTTCAAGAATCCTATCTCACACAATTCCATTGGATTCTGTGAGAGCATAGAAATAATACATGCTCGTGTGCGTGTGGTGTGTGCCCCCATAGAATCCCGGGGGGCACGGGGCACACATTGATACCCTGGGAGGGAGAAAGAGAATTTGCACACGAGATCAATCGCCAGAAATGATGACGCAGAAAAAGTAGCTTCCAAAATGCGCTACAAACTACTAATTTTTTGTAGCGCGCTACACTACAAACTATTTTTTAAAAAAAGTAGCGCGCTACACTACAAACTACTAAAAAAAGTAGCGACTACTGTAGTTTCGCTACTTGTAGCGCGCTACTCCCCAGCCCTGTCCATTCCATACCGAGAAGTTAGAAATGGCAGTTCAATTTATTCAATCAAGACGTGGAAAGCAGTTAGCAATTTTTGAAAATGGGATATTTAAGTACCAATAGATTTAAGGCTAATAACATATCTATATAAAATAGCTCTAAAATATAAATATCCTGGTAGATTTTTAAAATCATTAATATATCCTGTATGTGCTAAGTAATTTTGTATGTCCAAATAAGAATTTTTGGATGGAGAAGATGGCGATGGATGATGGTTATTAATAAAGCTTAAAAAACTATATAAAAAATGTACAAAAATACTATAAAATATATATTTATGTACTTTATACAAAAAATTGAAGATTTGTTAATCACTGGTTCGTTTTTCTTTTTAGGTTGCTTTTTTTAAAACTTACTGATTCAGATATAAGCTATACTAAGTGCATAGTTACAAATATATTATCGAGTAGTATACACACTAATAAGTTAATTAATTACATATAAATAATAATTTTTTTAATTACCTACTGTTACTATTATTGTTTTTTTACTTAATTTCATATACTGAAAACAGTATTATACATTTAAAAAAATTTAATTATTTATTTATTTTATTTTCCGTTCGTACTATTTATCTGCGTAAGTCTGTACTTTGTTGCTCATTGGTTTGCTGTACTAGATTTTTTGGATTTTACACTTCCTTCCCCGTTCAATGTTTCTTCGTTCTAGAATGTTTATACGAGCGTTGAGAACGTTTTAACGAGCACATTTACCGATTAACGATTAGATGTTTTCGGTGGTATGTTCGAAATAGTTCCCGCGACCGTTCGGTTAGTGATCCCATATCTTTACTATTGAACTATCAAGTTCTATACTTTAGCAACAGAAATATAGTCTTCACCAATGAAAATTTATAATAACTTGATTATCGTGTTTACTCGCGTAATAGTCACCCTCGCATATTAACCGCACTCCCTGTTTTGAACGGAAAAAAAAAATCATCAAAATATTTCAAAGCATAAAATTCTTAATCATGTATTTGATCTTTATTTCTGTGTATAAAAATATTACTATAAACAGAAAAATGCCTCTTTTTTGTGTGCAGCTGACCAAAAGATTATTTAAAATACGGCAGGTAATCTGGAAACATTTGGTAAGTTAGTAATTTTATTATAACTACTTGTCTGCCAGTGGTCCAAATTCGACAAGAGAGCACTGAATTTTTTAATTTGAGGGCGAATACAGTTTTTCTGTCAAAGAGTATGTCTCAAGATTCCATATACAGTGAATACTAAGTGAAGGAATCTCCAGATGTTTTTAAAATATTAATTATTTTTGCTCTTACTTTTCATTAAAATACATGAAAGTGTGAAAGAGTGAGAATTAAATGTAATAATTAAGCTTATTTTAAAATAATAGGTGGTGTCCTTCTCGACTGGCTATGCTCTATGTTTTCGTGGCCTGTTTAGGAGTACATAGTTGTATGGGTCTGGATACAAAACACCATAAACTGAAATGCAAATTAGTAGCATGATAGGTGATCACTCACCTTAAACTATAGGCAACGAATTTTTTAAAAAGTTTTATTGGATTTTTAGATTTTTTTGAAAATCGTCTTAAAAAAATTATTTTTTTATTCACACATCATGTAAGAACGACTAAAACGAACGAAAAGAAATTTGATGACATAATAGGTAAACTATAGCCGTGAAAATTTGGAGTAGTTTTCGAGAAAATTTATTTAAAATGTGTAAATATTTGTCTATCACATATAAACCTTTGAAGGGAATGAAAAAAACATTTGCCATAATCCCATAGGTGGTCATTTAAACTATAGGTGTCAAAGTATTTTGATTTTTTTTTTTTTTTTTTTTTTTTTTTTTTTTTTACAGATTTTAAAATTTTGCGAAAATAGAGAAATGTTTGTTCCATTCCTGAAAAAAATGTGATGGAATAGAATGAAATTTGAGATTATTTTATGTGGCAAGTTTATCTGTGAACTATAGATGTCAAAATTGTTTCAAATATTTCAAATATTTTGAGATTTTGTAAAAGTCGTGTAAATGTTTGTTCTCGTATCCCTCAAAAACAGCTTTAGGGAGTAGAATGAAATTTAGTAACATTATGATCAGTAACAACTAAAACAATAAATGCCTGATTTTATTTTATCTTGAGTTTGAATAAATTTTAAAACTTTGCAAAATTGCATTTAAAAAAAAGAGAAATCACTATAAGGCATCTGGAGTTAATATATTAGCTAGCTATTTAATTTTTAAAAAACTGTTTGATTTTTTAGATGTTTATTTGCCGTTTTAGGTTTTTTGAAACTTTTGAGTTTTCTGGAGGCATAATATTTAAATTCTGTAGGGAATCAAACAAAATTTAGTTATAGGAGAGGAATGACCTCGACATTAAAACTTTTCCGCTAAAACAAAACGTTACGTTTGAATACAAATACCTTCTCTACTGAGAATTTCACTCAGCACTTACTTACAATCTAACATGGAATCATTTAACAATAGACAGAAGTTATATCGTTGCTTTTAATAATTTTGCCTATAATCTACTTCCATTTTTTGTACTCCTATAATGCTGACGATAAGTCAGGCTTTTTGGAAATCTGCTTTACATACTAATCTAAGACAGGTGACTTCATCTAATTATTTGAGACAATTCAATTTAAAGTAATTTAAAAAAATATGCTTTAAATAAAAGCAGGTTGATAATGAATTTATCCTAATTTCAGCATTAAGCTAGCTTCTGATAATCACAATATTTTTAGCACTATGTTGAAAATTTCAAATTTTGATACCTACAACCTCTGGTGATAAAAAAAAGTTGCAAAAAATGAAGATAAATGCCTAAATTGTTATTAGATAGCAACATTTGATAAAAGGTTCTATTATATAAAGAATTAAAGCGTGACCTGTTTGGGATACCCTGTATATTAAAACTTATCTAAAGATAACCATCTCAATAGCTATTTTCTGCATTTACTAGAAATTGTATGCAATTGTATGCACTTGGCTAAAATAACTAACATAAGAGTCAATTACTGGTGAAATCCATTTTTTCTTACCCAATAATTGATACCCCATCTTAGATAAATAAATAATTTTGTTTATTAAAAAAATCTCTACGTATTTACTTTATGAACTATTATCTAATACGAATGTAGGAAAAAAACGACACCAGGAAAAAATGCCTCCCCCCTCCACAGAATTATAATTTTCATAGGGGCATGGGGGGTACGTGCACTCACATAACAAATCAAATGTAGGCTATAAAAGATTCTTTTGTAAATTGAAATGCATTTATAAGAGAAAAGACTAAAAACAATTGTGACCCCTCCTCTCTGCAGAATTTTTTTGGGTCCGCCCCTGATTTTTACTTCCTTGTACGTAGTATAAGGAAGTAATGTGATCCCGAAAAATTTTGGGGGCCAAATTTCGACATAAAAACCGATTTTGACTACCTCTAAATTTAATATAAAAATTTTTTTCGATGCATTTCATCGTAGGCTAGCATGCACGATCATGTTAACGCGTCTGCAACTCATTTTGACCAGTGGCGAGTCTACTGTGGCCAGTTTTTCCATGCCGTCTGTACGTACGTATGTATGTAACTCGCATATCTCAAAAACTATTGGTCGTAGAATGTTGAGATTTGATATTTAGGATTGTTCTATGATCTAGTTGTGCACCTCCCCTTTTGGTGGCAATCGAATGGATAGTTTATGTACAGGACCGCCCAAAAGATTCGAAATACATTACGCTCTATGGGCCGAAATTCATTAAACTCGCCTAACTCAAAAGCTATTAGGCGTAGAATGTCGAAACTTCATATTTTGGATAGTTGTAACATCTAGTTGTGCACCTCCCCTTTTAGTTCCATTCGACTGGATAGTTTATCTACAGGACTGCCCAAAACATTCGAAATACATTACACTCAATGGGCCGAAATTCATTAAACTCGCATATCTCAAAAACTGTTAGGCGTTGAATGTTGAAACTTTATATTTAGGATTGTTGTAACATCTAGTTGTGCACCTCCCCTTTCGGTTCCATTCGACTGAATAGTTTATCTACAGGACCGCCCAAAAGATTCGAAAAACATTACGCTCTATGGGCCGAAATTCATCAAAGCGTTTTTTAGAGGTATTGGGCTATTTCAAACGGCTCAGAACCAGTGCCGGATTAACAATATAGCAGATGTAGCAAATGCTACGGGCCCCGCGCTTTTGGGGGCCCCGCGCCTTTACCTTGAAAGTTGAAAGTTTTCCCCTGAAGGTTTAGCTTTTTTGACACTTTCCAACAAGGTAGAAAAGTGTTTAAGATTTCGGTTTGTCTGTCTGTCCGTCCTTGATATAACTCGCGTCAATAGGCATCGATTTCTAGTAAATTTTTATAAGTTATTCTTATCTGCAGTACCATGTACCCTATTGTAAAGGATCTATGTAGCATTTATAGATTTTTTTCTACAGGAGCGCTGAAAATAGTCCCAATACATTGCGCTCTATGGGACGTTATTCTTTAAAGCGTATCATCCTACTAACTACAAGGGGTAATCCAATGAAAAGGTACGAAACGACACGGCGAGTACAAATGTAGACTTTATTCAAAATATACACCATAGGACTGAGCACAACGATCCCACTAATGAACAAGCTGCAGGATTCCTTGTTCCCAGAATTCCTGTGGCCATGACGAGACCCAGTAAGTCGTCCGAGTGTAAGCGCTTCCCTTTCAGGTGGTTTCTTCAGTAGACCCAACACATGGAAATCGCAGGGCGACATCTCCGGACTGTAGGGCGGATAGTCCAACGTCTCCCACTTGAACTTGGCCAGTTCCTTGGCGAAAACGGACATACCATTTTCTCATTGACTTGGGGGACACACAGCCTTCCCAGTATACGGTCATCATCCTGCGATGAATAGTGGCCGGTTTAACACCTTCCGCTGTCAGAAATCGGATAACGCCTGGCTGCCCCTAAATCGTCGAATTTTGCAATGTGAACGCCATCCTGTCCTCACACACACTGCCGCGTCAATAGGACATAGGAGGGTGCTTTTTACAAAAGCTTCTGCTCTCTCCTGCGGGGCCCCCGCATGTTCCTATCCACACAAAATGCTCCAATCGCATTCCTAGATGTCTCGCTACGTGCTCTCATAGCTGCATGTACAAATATGATAACGGTTAGGTTGTTGCGACGTTTTGTATCTTTTCATTTGATCACCCCTTGTAGTTGCGCTGAACCCTGACTTCAAGATAAAACTTTTTCCTCCATGACTGCAAAAAGATTACAATGTCAAGGACAAAAAGCCTAAGAACTTCTACATCGTTTGTACGATCCGCTTGAAAATTTTCACAACTTTGTAAAAAAAATATAGATAACAATCTGTCAATTTTAAAAATCTGAAAATCCACCCGTTCCCTCATTTTTAAGCGATTTTTCGCTATTTTCAACACTATTTCGTTTCCGAGAGTCAAAAAAAGTGAATCATTTGCGTGACAAAATGACCTATTTTAAGTGAAAATGACCATACAATTGTTAGATTCCAATACGTTTAAAATGATTTCTCCCGATTACACAGTTTATTATTTTTTTCCCCCACAAATTAATCGTCTGCTGGATATTCGAATGTTTATGTATACAAAACGAAAGCTTTCGACTGCGAAAAGATTCCGCGCGTTTCCAGATGAGCATGAAATTCGATTTGGGTATGTAATAAAAATTGAATATGAGCTTATTTATTTTAGGTGAAAATTAAATATATTGAATGAAAGACAAATTTCCTTAAAATGTTTTTTTTCTCGAGCCCGTTGTAATTGCCTCTACAAAAGGCTTTGACTTCTAGTTTTAGAGATATTCTGCTCTTTGAAATGAAACAAAATTGGATGTTATTAAGGATTAAAAAATGAAGCTTTGCATCGAAAATAGTGTCTGTATAGATAAAAGTTTTTCTATACGGGAGCACTCAAAATAATTTCAATACAATACGGTCAATAAGCATATAATACTATCCTACAATATGATTAGGTAATAATCCGACGACGATCGTATGCTTCCTTCAAAATTTGCGCCAAATGCCGGCAATGTTGGCGACTTTTGCCATAAATTGCCAAATAGGGTGCGAAAAAAATGCTTTGAAAAATGACCCGAACTTGGGGATATTTTTATTATTTTACGATAAATCGGAAAAGGTATTTACGTATTATCCCATTAGCGCCAAACTATTTTTTCCTCAAATTTGCTGGCAAACTGTCGCCAGTAGTAATCCGAACCATCAATAATTTCATGTGTCCGGCATTTATCTTTGCGAAAAAGTTGCTCGTCTTGGCGGATCGCCGGGATAATATGTAAGTACCTCGAAAAATGTCTAATGTGATTATATTAAGCTATGACGATTTCTTTGGGAATTTTGAAAATTCGTTACTGGCACTGTAATTAACTGATTTATTGTACTGTGTTTTGTTAAGGGCTATTTGCCTAGGAGTAGGAGGGGGTCTCCGACCGACGAAAATCTGTTAATGCATTAGAACCCAAAACGGGTTAACGGATTTACACGGAACAAAATTGCAAACTTTGATTCTTTAGCGCTTGGAAAATTAATTTGAGACTGTTAACCCTTAAAAGAATAAATTTCTCGCTCTCTGTGTTCGTCCGATACCATTATGTTGTATAAAAGGATTATTTATAAATAACCTACCAGCAAGTTTAAGAGTTCCTTATGATTTCGGTTATTTGTCTGTTCTGATGTCCACCCATCCAGTGTTCTAACTGCTGTGGATATACATCGATTTGTGCGAAATTTATGTTTTTTCTATGTACAGTACCATGTACCATATTGAAAATGGTGTATGTAGTATTTACAGTTCTTTTACAGGCGAATAAAATCCAATGTATAGCACAGTCTAAAAAACAGAACTAAAAAATTAGGGGGGGTTCAGGGGGGTCTCCCCCTGTATCTGTTGATACAGGAATGACTGAATCAACAGTTCAAGATGTGTTCAAGATATGTGTTCAAGAATACATAAAATATGTATTCTTGAAAACATGTTTTAGAGATATTCGATTTTTGAAAGAAAACAAAGTTGGCATATATATTACTAAGGCTCTCAAAATGATGCTCTCCATTGAGAATAGCGTCCGTGTTATTAATAGTTCTACAGGAGCACTCAAAAGAACTCCCATACATTGCAGTCTGTGGCATTTCAGAGACACTAATACATTTCTAGCACAAGACAATGAGTATACAATTTTTATATTCTTCAGTTAAACGCTAAAAATAATTAAAGGTCTTTTACAGGGACTCATAAAATTGCATTTATAGTGATAATACAACGTTTATTATCTACGAAATATCGCCAGTTTTAACTGAAATACATCGCAGATTTGTCGCAAAAAAATTTTTTCTATTAGAAAGTGTTTTATAATCTCTGAGCTCGGCATGATTTATCTTTCTTTATTTTTTAAGGCAACAGGTAAATCTTGTAATTCTTTTTTCTTTCGTTCTTTCTTCCTTTTTTTCTTTTATCTTTTTTGGATAAGACAATTTCTGTAGCTCTATATAGTGGAACTGTAAATCTGTTGTAGACAACTCATTGAAAGGATATATGTATAACTCGGCTGTTCGAGCCTCGTCAATGGGAGACCCCCCCCCCTGAACCCCCCTAATTTTTAGTTTCATGATTGCCATATTAAAACGATATTTATGGACTATGTCGTTTTATCTCTCATCTATCGTGTATATCACCTGGTAACCCAATGTTGAAATTTTTAGGATTGTAACCTATTGATAGGAAAATACATGTGATGCACATTCTACAGCTTAGTAAATATTGTAACAATAGATTAAAGCTGTTATGAACTAATAGTATTTAAATATATATAAAATATACATGTGATGTATATTCTACAGCTTACGAAATATTGGAACAATAGATTAAAGCTGTTGTGAACTAATTGTATTTAAATATATGAAAAATTATGTCGCTTTTTTGGGACACATTTTCGGACAATTTTCAATAAAGGATTATCCATATCCTTGCACCACCCACCTATGGCCTTTAGAAAATGGATTCCTTACCAATAATGTTACATTTTTGTCTTTATTTGAAGAATGAATCCAGAAATAAACAAAATATAGAAAGAAAACTAAGTGCCGAAGCAAAGGAACAGGCTTAGGGTCTGATCAAGGGCGGATTAAAGGGAGGGGGTCGGAGGAGGCGACCGCCCCTCCTGAGAAAAATGAAATTAATGTAAACAATCCCAACTTACTTCCATAAAATCTATATATATGTATGTGAATCTTCCATCCAAGCCTCCACCCACAAAATTCTATTAATCCGTCAGTGGGCCGGATTATTCATTAGGCTGTAGTCTATCTGTCCCGATCATTTTAGGGACTTTTCAGTAACAAGTCGAATAATTTTTTAAATGAAGTTGTAATCAAACTTTTCAAAATGGCTCAATAGAACGGAAATATTTGTGGCTATTTCTGCAGATGTTCTCGGGAACGCGAGTTGACCTTCTGCATTTCTCCGAGAGCTGAGATCCACAGGATTAAGATTGTAGGAAAAACGCGCCCCATAATCAATAATAATCCTCCACGAAACAATAATTTTTATTTAAATATTGCACATAAAGTTATTTTATTTTGAAGTAAATATGAGGATGGTATTTTAAACGGATGTTGGGCAGCCCCAAAGTTCTTTTGTTTTAGAGTAAAGGCGGGTGGCTTTGGCGAAATTCGAAGGTGTACTGGGGTGTAAACCATCTTAGAAGACTTTTGGTAGCTGGCTTGCTTTGTTTTTACTTAATTATTTATTTTACATTTTACAATATTTAAACAAAGGCGAATTATTTTTTGAAACAATAATAATATATAGAAAGTGAGTCATTTTTTTAATAGTTGGGGAATCCACTATTACGATAAATTATCTTATTAATCTCGGAAATTACCACGTTAAATATAAAAGAATTGATTTTTTGCCGGTCGAAACCACAGGTCAAGAGCGCGAATGCCAGTACGTTCGTTCAAATAAAATAATTAGAACCGAGAGGATCTTCGCACAAAGACAAGACGGTCGGAGTATCCTAGAAGCATAACCCCAGGCAAACTGAAAACAAAAAGAATTTTCGGATACTCTGAAACACAAAGAAACTCACAAATTACTTGTCACATTTAAGATTATTATGTCTTTCAAAAACATTTGAACGAAATACGATAATGAATGTTTTATCCGAATTTTTTATTATTTATTATATAGATTATTCTATTTAGAAAAGATACAATCCTCTTATAAAGATTCTTTTGAACAAAATATTTTATATCATGTTAACGAGGATAAGTTGAAAAGTAATGCACATATGCTTGTAGAACACTAACGAAATGACCTTTAAAAGTGTTCCAAGCGGTATGTGGAAGTAACAGTCCCCCTGTACAAGCATGTACAGTTTAAATGCCTTCCGTGCATGTAGTTTATTTTGAATGGCGGAGGTATTATTGTGCTAGATCTATCTATCCCCAGTTCGATTTCTTATGAATTAACCCATTAAATAAATTAAGAAAAGTTAAAAATATGTAACCTATTATTAGTAAAGACCGTCCAGATAATGAAATAATTTTACAAGCATGTATTTTTATAGGGGAAAAATAGTGTTTAAAGGCACAGTTTAAAATACATATTGATTTCGATGGTTCTAAAAATTTTACAGAAACAATTATTATTTTATGTGTGTAAACTTGTCTAGTTATATGTTTGCATATGGGAAAGGTGGGAAGTGTTAGAAATTCCAAATATATATCCATGAACATTAACATTCATTAAAAAAACCAACCATTAAAAATTATTCGTACCTGAGTTGTACGAATAAATAACTTTAAACATCGCCAGTCTCACTATCTATTTAGCTCCCCCCCCCCCCCAACTTTATTTTGGCGGGCATTTTTTCCGCACACCAATTTACTTGGAGAAATTGAAACGTCTAGTGTTAACTCAAATTTGTTCATTTTGAATCAAGAAAATTCGTAAAAGTTGTGTTTTATTTTATTATCGCACAAAACCTACAGATTAGCTCACCCAAGGTGGAGGAAGGACTGGGATAAACCTCTCGTGAATATAACACGTGGGATCTTTTCGTTTTGTTTACATCTAATTAGCATTTGTAACACCATTAATTAGCACTAAACATAAATTGTAATATAATCAACACTATTTATTTTCTCATTTAGCTCTTCTACTTTAATGTGAGGGTGAACTCTTCCCCCCCCAAAAAAAATGTATATATATATATATATATATATATATATATGGGTGCGTCACTGAGCAGGGGGCCCCTTGGTAACATTTGCTACGGGCCCCGCGCTGTCTTAATCCGGCACTGCTCAGAACTGATATATGCTGTAAAGAGTTAGAAAATGAATTTATCCATTAAAAAAAGTGTCGTTATCATTTATAGTTCATCTACAGGAACACTCAAAAGATTTCCAATACATTACGGTCAATAGCAATTTTAGGGGCATTCATCCATTTCAAGCACAATACCGTCCTACCACATAAATTAGGTAATGGTCCGACCACGGTCACGTGCCTCCCTCAAGAACTATGCCAAAAGTCGCCAAGCTTGGCGACTTTTGGTGTACGTGTGTGCATATTTAACTCTCAAATCTCAAAAACTATTATGAAATTTCATATATAAGAATGTTGTAACATCTAGTTGTGCATCTCGATTTTTGGTTCCAATCTACTGGAGAGTTTATTTACAGGACCACCGAAAAGAATTTCAGTACCTTAATGTCTATGGACATCTTCATTATAATACAACTGTAGACAGTCATTGTTTGGTACATGCCCAAAATCTCGCCGTCTGTCCTCGACCTTGGCGAGTTTTGGCGAAATATCGCCAAATTTGGCGATAGTCAGTCATTTGGTCCATTCCCAAAGTATCGCCATTTGTCATCGTTCTTGGCGAGTTTTGGCGAAATATCGCCAAATTTGGCGATAATCTGTCATTGTTTGGTTTATGCTTAAAATCTCGCCAAATGTCGTCGACATTGACAAGTTTCGCCGAAATATCGCCAAATTTGGCGCCAAAAATTATTTCCTATTTTGTATAACTCTAAAACTTTAACCCGTAGATTTTTTAACTTTGTATTTAGAACTATTGTAATATCTAACTGTTTTCAATATCTTTTTTAACAGCAATCGACTGAGAATTTATTTACATGGTGAGCCAAATGACTTTGAATACATTGAGGTGTATAGATGCAAATTCATTGAAAGTCTGTGGTCAATGACTACTTTGGCTATCCCCAAAATCTCGCTGACTATCTCAAGTTTGTCGGCTTTTGGTGAAATATCGCCAAATAAAGTGTCAGAAGGAAATCTTTCAAATTGAACTCAGCTTGGCGATATCGAAATATTTGGCTAGAAATCGCTAAACCTTACTATTATTGATATTTTATCTCTTTCAAATAAATAAATTTAGAGGAAGTGCGTCGAAAATATTTTTGATCTAATGGACGTGCAAGGAAGTCATGTGTTGGACACATCAGATTTTTTTAAATAGTGGACAAAAACTTACTTTGATTTGCTTTTAACGAGGCTCTTGAATTTGCAAAGTGGGGGGGGGGGTCGTCAAGCACCCACCTGCCCCTATATGGGCTCAGAGTAAATGGGAAGATACTATTTAAAATGCTATTGTAAAATTCTGTTGTATTTTGATATCAATAGAAATAATTATAACAATACTATAGTTCAAAATAGGCTTTTTTGAACTCTATTTATTTTAATTTTAATTATTTTATTTAGGTTTTTTTGTGCGTGTGTGTGAGGGGAGTTATGCAAAAAACGGTTAAGAAGTATGATGATAACTTATCTGGAAGCATTTAAAATGTATTAAAATAAATAAAATAAAATGCATCAGATATTTAAAAAGGCGCTTAAAGTGATACACATCACTAAAAATAAAATTTTCAGATTTAATTTTACAGCTAAGGCAAAGTAATATTAGAAAAACCAAACAGATAGCTAAAAGATTTTTTTAACTTGTCATGGTTACTGTGAAAGTGAATAAAGCGTGAATGTGACACAATTTATTCAAGGTGATTTGATCATTAAAAACTGCCGGTTTGTAGATATATTTCTCATTAATTAATACATATTTAATCATGTCCTTTTGTATGAGCCTTGATTTCCCTTTTTTATATGAAAATAATACTATTTAGTTCGGTAATTATGTTTGTTCTGTTTTTTATAAAAACTTTTCAAAAAGAAACAGACATACAGTGGAACTTCTTTTTGCATCTGAAAAAACACTCAAAATACTGGTGTTAAACGATAAAGTAATTAAAAAACTTTGTAAAAAACACACATAAGAAGTAAAAGGAAAGAGGATACGCACGTTTCGTTCAAAAATTGTTCCTTTTACTTCTTATGTGTGTTTTTTATAAAGTTTTTTAATTACTTTATCTTCTTTTTGCATATCTAACCGACCCCTTATTGCGATCAAGATCGCGCCGAAACCCATTACAGGAAATTTATGACTCTTCTGACAGGCTTCTTGACTAGGGGTACGCCTGACCAGGAAAGACAAGTCAATTATCTTTGAGACGGTCCCTCTTTTGAACCCCAACACCCCGGCTAAGGCATAAATCCCGTAAATCGTTTTTCGATGTAATGGGATACCACGCTATTCCGCGGGTCTGGAAGGAGTCTTGTTTACGTAAAAAGGACTTTCATGTTCGGCCACATAAACGAAGGAAGTGACCACTACATGACAGAGGTCAATGGGATCGTTTTTGTATAACCTTGGGTGTTTTGAGGGTGAGAAAACGTCATTAAGTTGTCCCTTCTCTTTGTACGATGGTGGGTGGAGGGTTTTTTCCCCCTGTTTTTCTATAGGGTAAAAGACACTCGACAACCGCGATCTATTTGTCTGCAATCAGAAAATACACAAATTAAACTTATATAAATATAAAAGAAAACATGTTACAAAATCTCTGAAACGCTTTGCTTTTTAAGGTAATTTTTATTTTATTCAAATTTATTCTTTGCAACTTTGATGAATTTATACATTGCTTTCTTGCTATTCACTTTGCGACAATGTTCTAATTCAGAGCACTATAAATTCATCAAAGTTGCAAAGAATAAATTTGAATAAAATAAAAATTACCTTAAAAAGCAAAGCGATTCAAAGATTTTGTAACTTATTTGTAACATAAAGTTGAACATGCAGCTTGAATTGCAGCATGACATTCAGTCATGCTGCAATCAGAATTCATGCATGATGAATTTCTTGCTATTCACTTATCATATCCAATAAATTAGCAAATTGATTAAAATTAGACTTATTACAAGATGTTAATAAAAAAGTTCATATACAATTAACAGATTTACTTGTTTCTTAAAGAGAATTTTATATTGGGTTGGCAAAAAAGTAATTGCGTTTTTCTGTATATCAATATTTTGTCTGGCCGAAACTACTGATGGTAAAAATACAAAATTTGGTATGAACTTGAGTTCTTTAATATCGATGCTAGGTTAGAGAACATTTTCTAAAATTCATAACCTTATGCTCGCAAAAAGCTCTTTTGAAATATAACGCATGATGTCGAAGATAAAAGGGACAAACTTTTTTTGTTGTAAAATACGGTATTTATAAATACATGCAATTCAATTTTAGGACATTTTTTATATAGTGCTCCAGCCATATTTTATAAACAAACAAACAAACAAAAAATTATTAGTAAAATTCTTACTTTAAAATGTAACAAATAGGAATCTATATATTTTTTTTTTAATTTGAAATTAAAAACTCTTTAAAAATGTATTTCTTTAAATTTCAAGAAAACATTACTTTCTCGCCAATCCAATAGTGGGTTTGTTCTAGTAAAGCGGCTTTTTAAGACTTGTTAAGTGAAAATCTTATTAAAATGTTTAAAAGAAAATTTTTAATTGGCAAGTAGCTGGAAAAATAGTTCAGAAAGACCCAAAAAGTGGAAAAGTTAGAAAGTTTCAAAGAGTAAAAAAAGGAGTGATTGCTTTCATTTTGTCAAACAAAATCAAATTTCGCTGTCGGAGCACAACCTGGCCACGACTTCGATAAAAAAAATTAAGTTCTGCAATATAATTTTTTATATTTTTCTGAAAAATTAATCATCTAATTTATGCTGTGTCGGGTCATTACTGTATGGTCAATCTAGGAAACTGGTAAAGATTACAAACATTTTGAGGTGAATTTGAAACTTTTATACCCCCTTTAACTCGCTAACCAATCAATGTAAAAACTGAAGAGACCCACCCCTCCCTTTTTTTGAATTTTTTTTTCCCCATCAATTAATTTCAAGTTGCCTGTTAAGATAGTCTTGCTAGAGAGTGATAAAATATTCGACGAAACACGAAAATAGGAAGTTACTGAAATTGTCAGTGTTATAAAGTACTGCCTTACTAGCAATTTTGCTCGGGCCGTCATCGGCTGGCTGCGTGGCCGGTGGTAGCCCGAGCAAAATTGCTAGTAGGGTGGGCACTAATAACATATATTATAATACTATTATTAAAAACATGTTGTTGTGTGCGATTATGGCAACACTACTTTAGGGCGATCTGCCAAGGGGGGGGGGGTGCCTTCGTATGAGGACTTTCTAAGGGGTTCTAACGCGCATTCACGTTACATCTGGAGAAAACCTACCAAAACTCCAAACCGTTAGATCGACACCGTTAGTGATGGGACCCGAACCCGGGACCTTCACACTTCTCCATTGTCAGTGCCATAACCACTGTGCCATGGTGAGGCCATTATAAAACATGATTGAATGAATTCAACTATTCACACACAGTGGCGTACCCAGGAATTGATTTTGGGGGGTGCATATCGTCATTACCATGAAAGAAGTAATGTACCACTTGGTGAATTTTAAAGAATATGCTATTATGGGCCCCATATAGGGGTTTGACTCCCATCCACCCATCGCATCCACCGGTATAGTAAACAATTTTATAGCATACTGAAATCTTTCAAATTAATCAAGTTTTCAAGTGTTAGAAAACTTAAGATGAGCACCTCAAAATAAATACATGGGCGGCCCAAATTACCACCCATGTACACGTTTTTTGTTTCTCCCTTTCAAACCTGTTCACGAATTAATACAATTTTTATCAAGTTATTAAAAGTTACAAAATTGGAGATCATAGGAAAAAGTAGTAAAGATACCATAAGAACGAAAATTCGTATTTACCAGAACCGACGGACTCCAACATCAGTGAAAATTCAATAAAAGGTTTAATGATTTAGAAAACAGCCATAATTTAAAGAATAGTAAAAAAAAGGGGTTATAATAAAATGAAAAATTTCATACTTACTATTTTCTGCAAGGTTATATTTATTCTACCTGTTTTTGCAAAATATTTAAGGCTTCCTCACTTACAAATATATTCTTTATATATGCATAACAGAGACCATTTAAACGCATTTCAAATGTATTGTTTCTTAAGTAGTTTTTTAAATATTTCATGGTTGAAAACAACCCTTCAGTGATACATGTTGTCACAGGCAAACTGACTAACCTTTTTAAAAGTTTATGGATATTCGGGAAAATATCAACGTTGCATGCTTATAAAGTTTCTACAGCAGTTAATCTAACCTGTTGTACCAGTCATTTCTTTTTCAATTGCTGATATTCTATAATCATTAAATCTTAGCATTTGTAGTTTGTTTTCATCTGTAGGTATGAAGTTATTTCCAGTGAAACTAAAATATTTAATTATCTCAAAATTTCTTTGTGTTTTCTGAATTTTTATTTAAGATGTAAAACTACAGCATTCAAAAATTTATTACTGTTACTTGAAATTGTTATTTAATGTACGCTTTTTTGCTTCAAATTGATGTTTGGAATTTTTCTTTCACCAGATTTAAGAAAACTTAAAAGCGACTACTGATTCCTTTAACTCATTCTCGGAATAAAAAAAAAAAAAAATAACAAGAAGAAAAAGATTGAAACGAATTTAAAGTTATGAAATTATGAACTTAGCAATTCGAGCAAAAGAAAATGGATTGAACGAGATTTCCTGACTTCTCTCCGTTTATGAATAGGAAATCAGAGATTATTACTAACTGCTCGGAATTGGGGGGGGGGGGACATCTTCCATAGAAATAATATAATATTACATAGGTAGTCTATAGAGATGCACCCTCCCCTTCTCTCTCCTCCTGCAAATTCTGACCATTGGCCTCGGCCTCATGAACACAAAGGCACATTTTTAGAATCATCAAAGACTTTCTATTAATTTTTCAAGAATTCACTTGGTTGGAATCATGTTTCCCTTTCATGATGAAAAAAAGTTTTTGGGAAAAAATCGGGGTTTCCCCCCCCCCCCACCTTTGAAAACTTAAGATGAAAAATATTTCACACCTGAAATATGAAACACTTGAAATATTTCAATTTTGAGAAATCTTGGGGGGTGCATATGTCCCTTTGCACCCCCCCCCCCTGGGTACGCCACTTCACACAAGTCCTTATTTTATCTTCAGGTACTCACATATGTATGTCTAATCATACGCAAAATATATACACATATATTTTTAGAAGACTTTTGAGAGTAACACTAGTTAGTAATAATTTAAATCTAATAATGAGAAATGGTTTAATTAATTAATAATTTTATGAAGTTTTCTTGACGATGTTACTTTAAGAAAAATTGAAGTATTAGTTTTAGTTTCTGTGATACACTATCAAACTTTTTATTGCATAAAATGTTATGTTAAATTAAAGTGCATGAATTATTTTATTCTTAAGCTTAAATTAATATTCTTAAGCTGTATTTCTGTATTAATAGAGATAAAAAAAATACGGATTTTCTCTAATTTTTATATCATTTCTTGTGTAAAAGACCTGCTTGAGTCAGTACAGACTTAGGAAATTTTTGTTCGTGCTTTTTCTTGATCAAAACCCCTGCCTCGATTTGATTATAAAATGCATTTGAAACACTTTAGTACAGCTGTATAAAGATACGCAAAAAAGTAAAATAAAACCATTTTGAGCAAATTGGAGGGTGAGTAAGGGGACAGAATTAAAGGTAGAAATTGAAAAATGCTGGGTAGAAATTGAAAAATTTGAAATCCGGTGCCCCATTTAAAAGCTTATCGATGGGTTAAAAAAATACATAATTCTAATATCGTGATTGATTTATATAATGGCGTAAACAGTCCGCGTTGATGCTATTAAATTCTAAACATTATGTTACATTAAAATTCGTCAAAAATTACCTAACTTATATAATTTTTTCGTTTTTATTTTAAAAGAGGGCGAAATGACTGTTTTATCATTTGCCAAAATATCAAAAAGTTATGACGGATAGAATTCAAGATGCGACAGTTTTAAAATTATTTTACGAAAATTTTTGCCAAATGCCCTTTTTAAATTCCTAAAATTCCTAAAAACCTGAAAATTATACTGCATATTCAGAAAAACTCTTTTTAAAAGAAAATTTTCTTCTCTGTCCGATGATGTAAATGTCGTTTTGCTGCGAGCGTAATTACCACCGTTATTACTAATTAGGTGAGAAAAAATACGAAAAATCGCATAAAACATAAAAAACAAACATTGTAGGTCGAATTTTGTAAAAAGCGCTTCGAGGTGCACAACTTCATGAATACCAAATTTGGTGTTTCTAGGTGTAGCCGTTTGTCCGTAACGCCGACGGCAGACAGACAGACAGACCACACACACACACAGAGACATCTTCTTTTAAAATAAGTAGAGATTAGCATTAGGATGCTATTTCGATCAATCCCAGGTTTTTGTCTACGCGACTTTGTAGACATATTTGCAGACAAGTTTTGTAGACATGAACTGTCACGGTGAAGATCTTTTGAAGCCTGATAATATGGAGATTGGGGGGGGGGGGAGATTAACATCTTGGAAGTCGCACAAGATTTACCATTTTTGATAATGGGTCGCCAAGTTTGCTGCCAAAAAATAACTTCAAAACGAACCAAGCTTGGCGATTTCTTCCGAATTTGGCTAGAAACAAGGAAAGTATAGTTAAAATATGCCTGGCGAAGATTGTAAAATAGTGTTAGTAGGCGATTTTAATAAGATTTCAATTCGAAACATGAGTTTTATGGAACAAGAAAGACAAACACGGCACACTCAAGAAATACACTGACATGCACGAGTTTCAACGCTTCCAAAAGAACTAGATGAAAACTGAAGTGAACAAATTAGCGATAAACGCACCAGTTAAGGAAATCAAAGACATTCAATTATTAAAACTACTTTAATTGGCAACCTCAATTAAATAAATAAGTAATGGAATGCTGTTTTTGCATGTAGCTCAAAATCGCCATTTTAATTCTAAATTACGGTTGACACATAAATACAAAAAATCTTCGTGGTAACTGCATATGTTTAATCATTGCCACCTAGGCGAGAGTCGGGCGTCAAAGTAGGAATCAACCCAAGAAAGACAAACACGACACATTCATGGATTATGGTGCACATTTCAAATATTATTTTAAACGGTGAAGTACAGCTGGGATATGCTTGGCGAAGATTGTAAAACAGTTTTAGTAGGCGAGTATAAGATAAGTTTCGATTCCAAAGATGTATTTTATAGAACAAGTGAGAAAAAAACCTAAAACCGGAGTTAAAATCTAATGTGGACAACACAAGACTTCCTTGCACGTCTATTAAATCAATAATACTAGCTGCGTGCCCGTTCTCCGCACGGTAGGGAACGAAACTTTTTCTTACATGTATAGTTCGAACTGATTCCAGTGATTTGAGATCTAAAAATAAGCAGAATGATTTGACTCTTGGCGTAAAGTTACTCGTTAGTTATTTGTAAATTTAGTATAAGTACTGACCTGAGACCATTGTTAATATTATGACGCAAAAAACTATGTCGGTGTCATTCGCGATCAGAAAAGAAAAGCGTGACGGTTTGCAGTGAAGATTCCTAATTTTCAAAATGTCTCATTTCTGCATCATACTCTTTTTTAGATTTAAGTTATGCCATTAATACCTTAGATACTACATGATGTGGAGAACCGTTTTATTTTATAAATAACCCATTTGTGCCTGGATATTTTTGCGACTTTCTTCGATTTTTACTGATAGCAGAAATAATAAATAAATTTCTGATGTCAACTTCTTGAACAAGGGATGATTTCTTTTAAAATCATTAAGCATAAAAATCGAAATATCAACATTCTACTTGGTCATGTTAAAATATTTTGTAGAGTTGAGGCTCAATACTCATGAACAAAGGCTAGGAAAAATAAATAACGTTTTCGACTAATAGCGAAAATGCCGTCCCAAAAAAGGGACACTAGGCATAAATGGGTTAAATAGTTGTGTACCCGCTCTTCGCAAGGCAAGAAGAGAACATTTTCCTAAAATGCGATCATAACTACTTGTGACAAAACAGAATCTCCAAGAAAAAAGTTGTGCTACAGTCTTTTCTGTTGAAACTACCGCGGTATATATTAACGCGACGTAGAATTACTTAATGTTTTGTTAGCTGTGATGTAATACATCTGTTGAAAAATGAATAGAAGACTTAGTTTCACGAAATATTTATTAATGCGGTATATTCTGCTTTGATCAATATTGCCTTATCATATCTACTTACTATTACTTATACTATCTTTTACTGATACCCATACAATATATTTTCGTTTTGCAACCGTTAATGCTTAATTTAAAGAAACGGTCTATCTAGACCGTTGCCACGAATGTAGTCTATTACACGTTGGTGATTCTTTGCAATTTATGCATTAGCATAAGCGATAATAATTTCCCTTTATGGTTGCGACTAAATCAGCTCTCCATAAATTTTTACGCATAATTCTTGTCAGATTGGCGTATTTAGCACCAGGGCCCTATTATCGCACGGGCAAATCGGGACTTTGCCCAGGGGCCTCCGGCTCGAAATGGTCCCCAAATTCAAATGTTGTTCTTTTTCTATAAAAAAAATTATGAAAAATAAAACAAATTTTATAGACGGGGGGCCCCCAAATTCAACAATGCCCGGGGCACCCTGTTGGTCATATCAGGCCTGTTGTCATAATCAGGCCCTGTTTAACACCGCAATATATTTCTTGCGATTCAAAAACGTGACCCGTTTAAAATCTCAATTAAAAATAATGCTGGATAATTCACTTGTGAAAAAACAGCATACAATTATTTTTCTGGCAACGTAAAATAAAATATGGAATTATTTCATGCGTGGCGTATGTTTTGCTTGCGAGTCCGTTATTCTGATGGAGTTTCGAAAGGGGTTTTAAACTTATGACGTCAAAGTGGCGCACATTTCACATGTGAAAACTCGCTTATTTTTAAATAATTTTATTTTTTTTTTTTCAACTGGCAATGTTAATCATTGTTACTGTCTCCAAGACAACCAAACCGCAAGATATCATACCGAAATTTTAAGCTGCTGCGATTGAAATGAAAATCCTTCTTTACTTAAAAATTCGTAAAAAATCGCCTAATTTATATTTTCCTCTGATTTTTCTTTTAAAAGAGGGCGAAATGTATGCTCCGTCATTTGACAAAATATATAAGAGTTATGACGGATAGAATTCAAGATGCAGTAGTTTTAAAAATATTTTACGAAAGTCAGCGTCAAATTTAATTTTATTTGAAAAAGTCCCAAAAATCTGCAAATTGTGTTACACAATCCGAACAAACAATTTTTAAAAGAAAATTTTCTCCTCTATCCGATGATGTAAATTTCGTTTTCTTGCGAGTGTAATGACCGGCGTTATTACGTATTAAGCGAGAAAAATCGCTAAACAAGGACAAAACATAAGGACAAAACATAAAACATTTTCTAAATCGAATTTCGAAAAAATCGCTCCGAGCCGTGTTAGGATCTGTCCTAGTGAAGCCGTATGCAAAATTTGGTGGGTCTGCGACCAACCGTCTCGGCGCAATGCGATCCAGAGACGCGCGCAAGAAGATGGGTGGTCACAAACTTGCCTACAAACCTACATAGCTACATACAATGTTTACTCTCGGATTTTATTATATACTAGCTGGTTACCCGTTCTCCGCACGGTGGGAAACGCATATTTTCCTAACACATATATAATTCGAATTAAATCCAGTAATGCGGAATCTCAAAACGTGAAAAAATACTTGAATCGTGATTAAAAGTTGACGTCATGGGTGCAAATATTGACGTCATGGGTGCAACATGACACAAAAACTGTGACTGGGGATCAAAAAAGAAAGAACTTTACGGTATGCAGACAAAACTTTTCTCTTTAGAAAAATGTCTGATTTCTACATCATATAATTCTCTTTGTGAGGTTTAATTTATAGCATTAATATATAGAATATACCACATAAATAACGTTACATGATGTTGGCAACAATTTTATCTTGCATTTCGCAAAGCGTGGACAATGCATTAGCGCAGTTATTTTGCAGAGGACTTAATTGAATTTCACCTAAATTAACAAAACCTACATGAAACAATGGATGCATCATTTACATTTAAAAGCCAAAAATGCACCCTGCTCTGGTAAAAATCATGTCGCTTTTGTAAATGAAAACCTTCGTGATGTAACTTCTGAGAAAAAGCTTATTACACTTATTGAACTCTTAATGCAGTATCACACTTGTTACATAAAACTGACGTTGATCTCGCTGTCAATTCACGTTAAATAAATAACTAATTTCATTTTTCATTTTTTACAGATTACACTTGACTCTTTATAACATAGGTCTACAACACGAATTCTTAGAACACGACGAAAACATTACGATCGTTTTCGTGTAACACGTTAAAAGAGACTCGTACATCACGGTGAAATGAGACATATGTTCTGATATTATGACGCCTTAGCTCCTGTAATTAACATTCCTTTTGAATGGCAACACCAAACATCATTGCATTTTTACGGAGCGCAAATAAGTTTTGCCGCTATTATAACACGCAGTCCGCACTCCAGGTGGAGTATAGCGCAGGACCCGTACAACACGGATTCCTATAACACGGAACGTATCTACCGTGTTATAGGGAATCTACTGTTGTTGCATAGTGTCAAATTCAATAGTTAAGAAAATTCTGGGTTGCCGTATTTAGTAATATTTCATCTTACCTTGGTGGCCGAAATGTATTAAAACCAAATATTCGAACTGTATCAAAAGTAAAATTTACTAAAAGCAAAATTTTTAATTTTGTATAACCCTCAGAACAACTTTGGAGTTTGCCATCTATGACGGTTTTTCATGACGTGACAACTGATGCTTGCGTACAGTGGCGTAGCCAAGGAGGAGATAGGGGGTCACAACCCCCCATGTGGAGTTTTTTGCCATACAAAATGTATATTCTTAACTCCCGTAACATTCCCATGAAAAATTTTTGGCTACTCCTGCTTGCATATAATTGATCTTTTTTTTTTTTTTTTCATTCATCAGTGATCAATATACTTCAGGATCGGAATCTCCGTGGTAAAAAATCTCGTGGTACCCCAGTTTACAGAAAAACGATTTATCTTAGCCGGGATGTTGGGGTTCAAAAGAGGGACCATCTAAAAGATAATTGACTTGTCTTTCCTGGTCAGGCGCACCGATGGTCAAACGCTCTTCGCAAGAGGTCGCAGAAGGTCAGAAGAGTCATAAATTTCCTGTAATGGGTTTCGGCGCGATCTTGATCGCAATAAGGGGTCGGGTAGATATGCAAAAAGAAGTTCCACTGTATGTCTGTTTCCTTTTGAAAAGTTTTTATAAAAACGAGAACAAACATAACTTGTTTACCGATATATAAAACTAAATAGTATTATTTTCATATAAAAAAGGGAAATCAAGGCTCATAGCAGAAGGACACGATTAAATATATATGTATTAATTAATGAGAAATATAGCTACAAACCGTCCAGTTTTTAATGATTAAATCACCTTATATAAATTGTGTCACATTCATGCTTTATTCACTTTCACAGTAACATAAGTTTAAAAAAAATAATTAAAAAAACTAATCTTTTAGCCATCTGTTTGGTTTTTCTAATATTACTTTGGCTTAGCTGTAAAATTAAATCTGAAAATTATTTTATTTTTAGCGATGTGTATCACTTTAAGCGCCTTTTTAAATATCTGATGCATTTTATTTTAATTATTTTAATAAATATTAAATGCTTCCAGATAAGTCATCATTATACTTCTTATCCGTTTTTTGCATAACTCCCCTCACACACACGCACAAAAAAACCCTAAATAAATAAATAAATAAATAAAAATAGAAAATTAATGGAGTTAAAAAAAGCCTCTTTTGAACTTTAGTATTGTTATAATTATTTCTATTGATATCAAAATACAACAGAATTTTACAATAGCATTTTAAATAGTATCTTCACACTTACTCTGAGCCCATATAGGGGGAAGGTGGATGCTTGACGACCCCTCCCTCACTTTGCAAATTCAAGAGCCTCATTAAAAGCAAATCAAAGTAAGTTTTTGTACACTATTTAAAAAAATCAGGGGCCGACCCATAAAAAGTTCTGCCGGGGGAGGGGTCACAATTGTTTTTACTCCTTTCTCTTATAAAAGCATTTCAATTTACAAAAGAATCTTTTATAGTCTACATTTGATTTGTCATGTGAGTGCACGTACTCCCCCCATGCCCCTATGAAAATTAGAATTATGTGTGTGTGTGTTTGGGGGGGGGGGCATTTTTTCCGGGTGCCGTCGTTTTTTCCTACATTCGTAATTAGTGCTGTAAAAGTAACGACAAAATGAGTATCCGTATGTATTTGTTACTTAGATGTTCGCTATTCGTTACTAAGTATTCGTTACTCGTTACTTTCGTTACTACTAATAGAATGGGTAATAGGGTGTTATATGTGCCCCATAACAACACATCCGGGACAGTGTTGTTATGGGTATATGCCGCCCATACATAAACCCATAACAAAACCTAACCCAAAAGAATTTTTTTTAGCGAAGTTGTACAAAGTTGTATTTACAGCTTATTTTCTCTGATTTACAGATTGTTTTTATACACATTTATGGTTTTATACAATGCTAAATTATCCGAATTACTGAGTACACATAGAAATCTTCCAAAGACATATGCCATTCTTTTTTTTCTCAACCCCCCTTTTTTAAATTCTGAACGCTGGTTTAACCTGTTCACTCTTATCATAAAAAGTGTAAAGGAAAGCTTGTGACTCGTGTTTTTTTCTGGGAGCGGGTTCTCGAATCATGAGATCCAGGGATTGGGCCATATATATTAAATTCACAGGGCAGGGGATCTCAGTATGATATCAACTACTTTGCGTCTCTACAAGCATAATATCTTTATTATTTGTGAGTTCATATTTCATATCAAAAACTTCTTTTGCTGGACGATTTTTCGAAGTAAATTAAAAATTACCATATTTTAAATTAAAATTGTTTAATTCAGTGAGAATTATCTATTTTTAAGATATTTCCAGTTCTATTTCTGCACTTTTGGGATGAAAGGGGTTAGCCCCTTCTGTGGGTGCATATATGAGAGCATTCTTTAAACAAAAATTATCACTCCTTTCATACAGAAAGAATGGTTGCACCGGACTATGCGTATTCCATGAGTTCATGGAATAAAATGTACCATAAAATAGGGCAGATGGCCCCCTAAACGCCGACATTTTAGAAACATACTGAACTTTATTGAATTATTTTAATACCAGTGGCTTACGCAGGAGTGGGCATAGAAATCCCGGGTAGCTCCCAATTTTTTATATATTTTTTAAACAATTACTTAAAAAATGTGTTTAGGTTTCCATGCTAAATATTTTTTTTAGTTCCAAATAATATTTTAAATAATAAAAATGTGTGAATTCGTTTACTTTATAAAAAAATATTTTTTTAAAGGTGTATTTAAATAATTTGTTATTTATTACTCATATTTCGATTCTAGCTAAAAAAAAGAAAAAGTTAAGTTCGCAATCCTGCTTCGGAACCACCCTGAAAGAAAGAATTCTGATTGCACCACTATTTAGTACTAAAATGTTAGTAAGCCCGAAATTAGCACCCCTTACTAACATGCTTCTCTTATATGTATTGCTCCTCTACAATTATAAGAACACCCCCTTCCCCCCCTGCAAAAAAAAGTTCAACTGCGCATAAGAACGCACTATACACCGGATCCTATCCCCCCATTGTACGACCCATATCAATAGAGCAGCAGATAGTATATCCATCTCCATAACTGTAACGAAACATACGGATTCTTCCAAACCTTATCAAAACGATACCATTCGGCTCGGCACAAACGAATTGCAACCAGAACATACTACTCCTCAAATACCGAAACTGATTTTTCCCTTCAAACAGCGAGAATCCATAATACTTCCGGTATCTAGTAACGGAACGGAACATACTATTACTCAAATACCGAAATTCATTTTCTCCTTCCGGCAGTCTTGTATTCGAAGTTCGAACCTGGTCGATCCGAAATGCACACTCGAAAGTCATTTTTCCCCTTGAAACCGCGATCCGATATCCAGTAACAAACAGAAGATATTAGTACTCGATTACTGGAACCCGTTACCCCCCTAGTTCGCCTCGCCTGGAAGTCTGTATTCGAAGTTCGAAGCTGCTCGATCCGAAACAGCTTCGAATCGAGTAACGAGTAACGATATCAACCTAAAAGTAACAATTCGTTACTTCGAGTCTGAGTGATTATCCGTATCTTAGTACCGAATACATGCGGTTTGCTTCAGCTCTATTCGTAATAGATAATAGTACATAAAGTAAATACGGAGAGATCATTTTGATAAACAAATTTATTTATTTATCAATTATTGGGTAAGAAAAAATAGATTTCACCAGTAATTGACTCTTAT